>APFE031498846.1:0-74007 GCA_000404065.3 Pinus taeda
GCACCTAAGTCAATTAACCATGCCTCATGATCTACATGTGTACTTGAAGAAGCCAAGTACACATCCCCACCTTCATCTGAGGTGGTTTTCACCTCTACAGGAGGAGCATCATCAGATCCCTTTCCTTTATCAGGAACTTTAGATTTATAATCCCTTCTGAAGTGCCCTTCTTTTCCGCATTTCCAGCACACCACCTTTATAGGTTATCCTAGAGATTTAGATCTCCCTCTAGATTTAGATCTCCCACTCGATGACTTATTTTTGTTTCTGTTCTGGGATCGTCCTCGTATAGACAAGGCATCACCATTCTAGTTGTCCATATTTTTCCGTCTCATCTCCTCTGTCAGCAAGGCTGAGACCAAAAAACCATCGCATCCAATACCATGGACCGAAAACCATCGCGTCTAAAAAACATGTGCGAAAATCATGCACAAAACCATAGGTGGGTCCGCCCAACCTAACATAGGGTCCAAAACCAAAATTTTCCGGGCCGCTGCCCCGGACCCCATAAAATGGGGTTACGGGTACCCCTCAAACCCCCTGTTAACTATGTGGAAAGAATATAACACAACCCAACAATGCGCAACGCACTGGGCCCAATGCGCAGCACCAGTTCAAAATTACACTACGGTTTTGCCTCTGATGCGCAGTTCTTCCCTGATGCGCAACGCACTACCTCTAATGTGTCGCACTAGGCTAAGTTTCCTTGAAAAAGAGGGTTTTTGTCTTCTTAGCTTCCAAATCACAATTTTTTTCTCTTCAAGAGTGTTTTTGCACAATGAAATGATAAAGAGGACCTCCTTCACTTTAAATATGAATGACTTTAAATTTTTACTCATCTCAAACCCACTTTTCAAATGTCAAAGTTACTTTTGGTTTTGAACTCTATTTTTCCATTGAAATTGACTTTTCTTAATCATTTGATAAACTGATGCATTGATGCTTGTGTTTCTGCTTACAGTGGTTGGAGTTGGCAAGGTGAACTAGGGCAACAGCTCTGAACTTATTACATATAGAAAAGATTGAAATTACATAAAATTTTAATACATAGGAATAAAAAATATGTTTTTACCTCAAAACAAAGTTTTGAGTTAAAAACCACTTATTGTGTATATCATCATTGAAATTTTGATTTTGTGAACTTATTAGACCTCCTCATGTGCCTTGCTGACCTTTATTGAGCATTTTGCTAACCATGGTGACAAACCCTAGACCTAATGAGACCTAAAACCCTAAAAATGATTTTTTTCAAATGTAATGACAAAAAATGATTGTAAATGACCGAAAATTGTGAGAATAGACTAGCAGGTAAAGGCAATGAGGGAAATTTGATAATGAACCACTACCATCCGTTGATCCATGACCTAATGGAATGCAGTTGATCGGATGGGACACCTACTATGCATGCGAAAAAAGAAATTTGATCACTGATGGAGGGATGAAGATACTGACACTAATAGTGTGGATTGTGGTAAATCTTGAGAGACTAGAAGATAGGAAAATTCCTCACGATGTAGGTGGAGAAATCCGGTGGCATCCATCCTTGCTTGGCCTAGTGGGCAAGTGGAGATCATGGTAAATCATGTTATTACATGTTTATTGTGTTGTCCTAGTGATTCGGGATGGATTATGGTAACACCTAGTTTATATTGATGAGGGTGAGGTGGTTTGGCCTCAGGATGCCCTGGTTGGTTCTTTTGGTTTGAGTCCAACATTCATGCTTGGAATATGGCATGGGGGTGAATCGCTAAAGAGATATTTGGCTCATCCACTCTATGGTCGTGTGAAACGTGGTAGTCCCATCTCATGTTTGGATTTTCCATCATCAATATGAGGTTATTTCTCCTTGTATTTCTATGATTACTATACTAGTTTATGTGTGGATCATATGGATGTGATTTCCTTGGTATTTTTGTTGCTATTATGCTAGTTATGTATTTATGATGGTGGCTATGTATGGATCTCATCATGTTTATACTTGTAGATGATTGGATAATGTATCTATGACCTAATAGATGATAATGCAACAAATGGGATGAGGTAACAATGGTTCTTAGTGATTCTCATATAAGTATGAGATCCCCATGCTTAAATATGTTGTTTACGCTTGTAGATTGAATATTTGTGATATGTTTGACAAAATGCTTATCATGGCTAATAGGGGTTCGGTTAAGGGCTTGTTAAAGTATTTACCTTTGCATCATTGTTTCCTTGTTATCTTACTAATCTAAATATGTGATTCAATTCTTGGTAGTGACTCGGGATTTGGGCCTCAAAAGGTGGCTCAAATCAAATCCCAGGGATGTTGGCACAACATTGAGAAAAATAGTCCCTGGATGCTAGCATTTCTTGTCATGAGAGCATCTAGAGCCTCCTGGACACTAGAAGGCCTATAGTATGAGGCGTCAGAGGTCAAGTGGAAAAAAACTTCAGTGTGACCCAGGGGCTAGCTACCTGAGTGGTTGGAATGGTTCCTAGAAGTTCCTGACTTGGTTGGATTTTACATATGTTAATACGAGTTATTTCCTCTTGTATTTCATAAGTAATTGTATTTGTTATTATGTGGCTTTGATGGCTAGTTCATCATGATGTATATCTTGTTCATTTACTAGTTATATGATGGTCATGAGGTGTAAAATGGTTATGGATCTTGATGTGTTTTGATTTATTGAGGAATGGTTAATGAATTTATGAGCTAATAGATGTTAATGCAACTATTATGAGAGGTCATCAGACCTTCTTGATGATTCTGAGATAAGTATGAGAACCCTATGACCAGATATGTAATTATGACCTATAGATTACATGTTCATGATGTATTTGATGAATTTTTTTCATGCTTAGGATGGGTTAGGTTAATTCCTTAATCAAGTTTTGAATTAAAGGATTTGACATTGTGTCATTCATTGTTTTGGAAAGTTTCATTAAGTTTTGGGCAGTGGTCTGGAGACTAGCCCTGAAAAAGTGCCTCAGATCTAGCGGTCGTAAGCATAGAACTGGGTGAAAAATATTGCATTCTCCCCCTTTCCAGCTTATGCATGCAACTGGAGGGTTACAATCAAATTCTTGTAGTTTTTTACCAGCATCTGGGAGTCCAGGACACTGAAAAAGAGGTTTAACTCAGGTTCTAGGCACTTGGAAGGGTGGTTTAGCCCTTGGGGGTCCTGTAGCGCCTCAATGAAGTCGAGAAGGTTTTTTTTCATCGATTCCACTTCCTTAAGGTGACCTAGGAGGTTGATTCATATCATATTAACTCCTCATCACATATTTACCTCGGTGGACGAGCGAAATTGGGTAAGTGTGGGAGGAGGGTGTTACAACTTGTATCTTTCTATGGAAGAGTTTGGTCATTTATTTCTCTTCTTGTTGCTAAAGGATACTCAAATTCATTCTCCTTCTTCATTGACATACAAAAAATCTTCTCATCCATGTATGAGTTTCCTTCAACTTAGTTGTTTCAATTTGTGGCCGTGAGATTCTTCTTCTTATTTTCTTTCTTCTTGTTCTTCAACTTTAGCTCTAGATGAAACTTCCAACACTTATCCTATGTATGGTCATTAATGTTGCAATGGTTGCTGAGATCTTTGTAATGGTCTGTTATGGCCACTATCTTTTTATCTTTACCCTCTTTTTCCTCTTCTTCCCCTCTTTAGAAGCATCATCTTGCTCCTTCTTCTTTGCTCCACTTGATTGCGCTCTCATGAGGCCTATTCTCTCCAGGCATTGTGCTTGTACACAAGCCTTGTCCACTGATTTAAGCTTCAACAACATCACTTGCTCCTACAAATGGCAGTGTAGACCCCACAAATACTTGAGGAGTACATCTAGTTTCTTTGGGGAGATACTCAACATTATGGCTATCTTTCTGAAATTTTTCATGTACTCATGCATGCTTTGCCTTGGTTTTTGCCTAAAGTAGTGCCACAGGTCCTTTATGTACCCAATACGGTAAACATGTGACAATGAGGGTTTTGAAGTCCTACCACTTAGTCACTAGAGGCTATCCCTCCAACCTCAGGGTCATTGTGTGGCTCTCCCACCATGTCAGATATCGGCTTCTAATTTCAATCACAAAACTTATTTTTTTTGTTTCTCCTCAATTTGACGAACATTGAAATAAACTTCCAATTATTGCAACCAGTGAATCAAATTCAGGGTGTCGATCTCACCATGGTACATCTTAATATCAACCTTTGCTTCCATTTTAAACAGGGGTTGTGATTGATTACAACACTCAAACTCTGTTAGTCTTTTCTAGGTTCTTTCTTTGGATGATTCTCCATTTCATCCCTATGTCTTGATCCCCCTTCTAATTTATCCATTGTAATTGAACCTCCATCTTCTCCAAATATCTCAAGATTATTGCTAAGGGCCACCATGAGTATATTTATATTATGATTTATATAAACAACTTGTTGTTCCAACTGCGATAACCTCTCCTCTATAGGATCACAAGGGTTATTCACAGATTTGTTGACTATGATTAATGTTTTATGATTTTTGGCCCAACTGATCTAGATCTCCTATAAATCTCCACAATACACCCAAATAAACTTGCTCTAATACTAGTATGATCCGTAAACTGTCGTGGATATTCCACTAGACAGTCCTCACAACAAATATGATAAAATTGGATTTAAAATATGAAAATTTACAATATTATAGTTTTATTAGATTTTTGGATTTGTAGATAATTTATTGTTAATAATGCATGCATGTGAATCAATAATTATGCATTAAAATAGAGAAAAATAAAATAAAATCTCACACACATTCGGCACAAGATAAGCTTTCGGAAACCATTTCGAGAGAAAAACCCTTCTGGAAGGTGAGGTCTCTATGCTCTCTTTATCTGAATGGGAATATGGTTATGAATACAAAGAAGTGTAGCCTGTGGCCCATGGGATGCTACATTGCAGAAATCCTTTTTAATTATTCTACCTCCTATCCCTCTTGACTGTTTTTTCTGAGCTATGGAACAAATGCACTTGAAAGAATGGAACTCCTTTCCTCCTAGTGGCCCAATTATAACACAACCCGATAGCCTACTAGTGGTTAGGATTAACTACCTCAACTCATAACTAGAGTTACAATATAGACTTGTCTAGAGTCTCCTACATCATAATTACATGGCTAGCCTCTTTTTCAAGAATAATGGGGGCTTACATAACATCCTCTTGAATTATGGTGGTGAAAAGAGGAAGGTCAACTTCTGAGTGACATAACTTTGGCATACAAACTTTTATTGATGTGAGTCTTGCATCATTGGAAAGGTATTTGCGTGCAGAATATGGAAAAGGAGGTGCAACACTAAAGAAATGAATTGTATCCCCCCGAAATTTTCATTTGATGCCTCAAAACACTCCTTGAAGGTTTTAAACCATGTTTTGTCAAATTGGTTCCCACTAGTTAAAATGGCACTGAGTTGATTTCTCCCTTTTTTCCACTATGAAAGCATCAAGATGGATGACAAACAATATAACGATCCAATCTAGATAGTAACTAATAAGCACTAAATTTAACATTGTAAAGAAAAATAAATGAAGTATGCATAATAGATAGACCTAATGCCATTAGAGGGGATGGCACCTCCCTTACCCTAGCTTTGATGGAACATCACTTGAGGTTTTAGGGTGGAAAATGTATGGTATGAGTGAAGTTATATAAATGAATATGCCTTAGGATTAGTCAGTTCAACTTGCAAGAATGGAACCAAGTTGGGGAAAGGAGTTATTATGGAGGTGTTCAAGATAATAGGCCCAAGCAGCATTAGAGGTTTAAGGAAGGAAATCAATGATTAAGCTAACTGATACTTAAAAAATAGGTATTTTCCAAAGATTATAGAGGTAAATTCTTATAGTTCAAGAGGCTTTACAAAGAGGAGTAAAAGGGAATTTATGGACAAGGGTCATCTTCAAGGTGTGAGAGATCATTGGATTATCTATTAGAGTACCCAAGTCATATGGCATTGTCATCATGTCTTGGAGTTGCATACAATGGGTATGGTTACACTGATGCTACAGCTTATTAGGCCTAAATTGGTTTATGGTATGTGTCTTATGGAGTCATAGTGGTGACACCAAAAGGTAATCCATGGTACAATTAGAGTTCAAATATTAAAGAGTGTTTAAGGATATAACTGAAATTGATTCTATAAATAGAAATAACCAAATGGGATCGAGATGGATATGGATTTGAACCCAAATTATAGCATCCCAAGTAGCCATGGTCTCAAATTGGGGTTTGCATGCCAATTGGATCCATGAATTTAGGGAATGCCCGAAATGGATGATTCAAGGGGTCAAAATGAGTCAAAATATTCATTGAGAGGAGAAACTCAAAGGAAAATAAAGAAACCTATTCAAATGATAAACATCCTAGTAAAATGTCTTATATAAACTAGGGTGACATAAGATCGAGAAAAGTGGTTGAGACAAGAGGCTCATTCTACAACCCAGTGTGAAGGCAATGTGTATGTATGTGCTGAACTTGTAGTTGACACATGTCCCTCTTAAAATAAAAAGAAAATATTCTCTAAATAGAAAAGAATGTCAACTATAACAAGAAAGAAAAAAAAATGTTATGCATGTTTAATTAGCTGTCCACATGACTTGTTATAATTTCTTGTAAAGCAATTAGAAGTTACAAAACAAAAAAAAAAAAACATGCGAGTAAGATGTTTAAACCTTATACTTTTCAAAAATATTTTAACACCTTATTTAAATAAACTATCTGAAGATCAATATAAACTAATTTACGTGGATATCAACTTCATATATATTTATATATACAAAAAAAGTTAAAATAAAATCATTTAATGTTGTATATAATAAAATATCCAATATGGATTATGAATAATATTATTTTAATATAAATTAAATATTAGAGTTTACTTAGAAATATATTAATAACAAAAAAACATTTGAAGTGATAGTGTTTTACACTTTAATATTTTTTTAAGTATATGATTTTTTGTTGAAATCTAACATAGATTTTTTCGACTTACAAATTTAAACTACCAAAATACAATTTAAACAATGAAAAGAATTATACATAGTCTTTGACACTCTAAAATACATTTAGGCCTCAAAAAATTTGATCCTCTAAATTCATGTTAAATTTATCTAAACTCATAATAAATTTATGCTTAAAATAAACCTATACTATTTCTATCCCAAAAAAAAGAGTCAACAAAATAATATTATAATATCATTTCATTGAATGAGTCACACATAAAACCAATGCAAAAAGTAGACAACATAAAACACTTTACAGAGAGAGAACACATGCATGTGTAAATTTCTTATATTATTATAAAACCAATGCTTACATCATTGCTACAGTAGTAATTACTTACTGATTAGCTTAAAATTGAAATATAAATTCCTTATATCCAACATTCCCCTTAATAAATAAGACAATTTTCAATTATACATCTAGTTTTCATACTAACGTCACCATGTCCCAAAGTCCAACAACAAATTTATGACTCATTACATGATCCTAAAATTTCAGAAAGAAACGTAGAAAACACTTCCCTCCCATGTCCCGCATTGGACAGTTGTTGATGTCGTATATGCTGGCCTTTAGGACTCAACAGTTTGCTCATGTCCACCAATTTTCATAAGTCTCGTATAACTTTTTAAAATCATGACTCTCCCACCAAACTAGTTATGAATAAACTTTTAGCTCCTGAAAGATGACACGACCCTTGCAATATTATATCTCCAAATGACAACCCAAGAATCAAAATTCTTTGACCAGTTTTACATCTTCAACCCAATCTTTTAGGGTTGATAAAAAGATATTGCCACTTGTCCAAAAAAAAATTGCAAGTCTCCAACTAAAATGTGCAGGTTCTCAAATCAGTGTATACAAATTTGACCAACTTTATGGTCTGCAGAATGACAGAAATAAAACGTGGACATCAACCCCACCGACGAACTGTATTGGAAAACGACCCCTGGGCCTCAATCGGATGAAAAAGTCGTATTTTATCATGGCACCGGCGCTCGCAAAAGTCGGGAGGGATGCGCTTATTTGAGGAGACCTGCACGCTGCCATTCATTACTTACGGTGCTTGAAGAACTTCTGAACGACTGATTCCAGAACAGTACTGACACTACTAAATTTCTGCAGTTTTTGTTAAACATGGGCCGAGCTCCTTGCTGTGATAGGATGGGAGTCAAGAAAGGCCCTTGGAGTCCAGAGGAAGATAGAAAGCTCATTGATTATATTCAGAAACATGGATTTGGAAACTGGCGTGCCATACCCAGGCAAGCTGGTAATAACGATTCTATGAACATGCACATAAATTTTTTATAAGCATTTCATGAATATTAGGAATTTTTAACCTTACTGCATAAAGCTTTCTTATCTGCGCAGGACTTCTGCGTTGTGGGAAGAGTTGTCGATTGAGGTGGACGAATTATTTGAGACCTGACCTCAAACGTGGAAGCCTCAGTCCAGAGGAGGAGCAGACCATCATTAGGCTTCACGGAGTTTTAGGGAACCGGTATGGAGCTGACTGTACTTGCAGTAAATTTCTTAGCCATTGGTTCCTGATCATCCGACTTATTTAGAATTCTTTGGAAATAGGTTAAAACTTTCCAACTGCTCAATCATTTATTTATTTGTATTGAAGAATCATGGTTTTAACGATTTTAACAATAAATGCAGGTGGTCGACCATTGCCTCGTACCTGCCGGGAAGAACAGATAATGAGATCAAGAATATATGGAACACCCATCTAAAGAAACGCCTCACCCAGAGTGGAAGTGGAATAAATGCTGTGTCTACAAATTCAGCTTCATCTACTGTGCCCACAATTCCCCTGGATGTCAATAATTGTTGGTCGAAGCCAATGTCACTGCAGCATTCTCATCGCTTTCCTGTTTCTCCCAATTCGGAGTGCAGTTTCTCTTCCTCGAAAGATTCAGCGCCCCAATTCACAGCGGACGAGATAGGGCTACACGGAGCCGAGTATGATCAACATTTTCTGGAAACATTCAGCGCTTATCGTCATGACACCGATGAGCAGAGATCAGGGCAGGATTATATCAATTCTTTGAAAAAATTTCTTGACATCTCCGAAGAAACTTCATCCCAAGAGCTTCGAACTGAGGATTACAATATTGCAGGAGTCATAGATCCTAGTACTGAGGATTACTCTGCTGTAATCTCTGATTATATTAATCCTGAAGATTTCTTCTCTCATTCAACATTTCCTGGGAACCAATTAGATCATGAAATATTGCAAACTTCATCGGCCGATCATTCACAGGAATATAGTTCGAGCTCAAATAGTCTGGATATTTATACTCCAGTTTGTTGGTCTCCAAATTTTTTATTTGACTGCGCGGAGAATCCAATAGATGTACCACTCTGGATGGAATAAGTCCACAATTCAGTATCTGTAGAGCGATCACATGTAATCTCCGTGCTCGGTACAGATATTACCAAATGACATCAGCAAAACTTCGAACATGGTTGTGCTTCATCTTTGCCGAGTATGTAAGGGTTGTGATACCGTTCAAACAGATACGTAAAATATGCATAATAAAATATTGGATCTTTTGTTTTTTCTTAACTTGAATTTTAAACTAAGCTAACTTTATAATACATTTGAATGGTTCAAAGAATATACAAGTTTGATGGAAAAACTTAATAAACTAGCTTCCAGTTATATATATATAGATAGATATATAGATATAATGTTTTGTGACAAATTCAAGTGTTTTATACTTCAAGTTTATCGAAGTCTGTAACGATTGTGACACTATCAAATGACTAAATGGGGTAATATATTAGAATGTTTATATTAGAATGTTTATTTATTAATTTTTAGATTTAAATTTAAAATATAAATTTTATTTAAAAAATATTCAATTTTTTATTAGAAATGTATAATAAATTTAATGCAATTTAAGTGTATTAATATATTTATTTTTAATAATAAATCATTTTTCAGATTATTATTCAAATTATTAATTAATGCCTGTGATACCGTTCAAACAAATACGTAAAATATGCCTAATAAAATATTGAATCTTTTATTTTATTTTTACTTGAAAACATATATTTCCTGTGAATATATATAGTGAATATATAAGTGTTTAATATATTTATTTTTAATAAATTATTTATTTTAAATGGAAAATGAATTTCTCATGATTTTGCAAAAAGTTTAACCAAAAAGGAAACCATGGTTTAAATTTTGTTCATGTTAAAAATCTAATTATAACACCATATTACCATTATGACCATACAATTTTTTTTAATCTGTAAATTGCTAACATTTGTATTCATATTTTTAGAAGTTTACATATCATTCCAAATTTTTCATAGAAATTCAATAGACATGGAACACAATTGCTTATGGTCCCAATGTGCATAAGTATATTGCTGCAGACTAAAAAAACAAGAACCTATTAATAAATAATTGAGCGAAAACAAAACAATACACCATTTCTACATAAACTATAGTGAAATACAACACAACAAGAGTCTATTGATAAATAATTGAGCGACAACAGAACCATACACCATTTCCACATAAAAATATAGTGAAATACATCACTTTGTAGATGTTGCGAGTCAAACAATTTAGAAAAAGTACATATGATTCTCTAGATACCTAGACTTTGTTAGTTGTCCAGATATGCTAGGAGACACACAATCATGAAAGGGAAGTTGGCCCTCCAAGACGAACCCCTTACTATCTGCAAACATAGTGCATAAGGAACAACCTCTCCATTAATGACATAAAAATGAAATTAAAACCTTTCAACGCGCTGCAAAACACCAAGATTACAATGGCCACAAAAATGCATTGTGTCCCTTTCACCACTAAAAAACATAATAAATGAGGTTACAGAGATATATAAAAATGTGAAATATTTAGCACTGTAATAGCAATCATTTAAGATAGAAAAATTCTCCCCTACCAAAATTCAAATATACCTATTACCCATAGAAAGAAATATATGGTGCAAGCAAAAAACCAACCTTTACATACCCCATAACAGAGGTAAAAGCCAAACTTCCATGTAGAAAACCAAGTTGTAACATGTGCAATATGAAAAAAAACAAAATACCTAAAACCGCCTCCAACACTAGTCATGATCTGAATAAACTAAAACAGACGTTTGAACAACATCATCCGAAAGAGGGTCAATAAGATCTCTAGAGGTAGAATCGCTCACGAGAAAGCCATCCACTTGAGCCAGACATTGGTCAACATTATCCAGACAAAATCATTGATTTCTCAACATACGCTTAATGTCATCCAAGGAAGAAAATCCATTGTAGTTTTCAATTTTCTTGTCCTTAAAAATAAAGCACAAGAGAGTGGTCATTTGCTTGTAAAGTGCCAAAAAACTCAAAAAATGAAATCTTCTGAAAACAACCAGGTTCAAGTACCCATTGCATATCTTTCTCTGCCATTTCAGAATCTGAACGAGTGGTTTATTCCCTGACTCTTTTGCCTCCACCAACAGAAGTTCCCTATGTAGCTCCAAAGGCAAAAAATCAGAAAAAGTTGCTACGAAATTGTAGGCAAAAGGGCAAACCCATTTATACCCAACATTGTTGCCACCAACTCTTCTGCAGTTCATTTTTTGCCTTGGACACAAGAGGAATGATAACATAGAACACTGAGGATAGGCACATGAAGAGTGTCTACCAAAAAAATTGTAGAAAGGACAAAACAAAGACCATTATACCCATACCTTAAAAATGATGTTGTCATCACCCATAGACCATATTGCACAACCCAAAGCCAACCAATAGTCTAGGCTACCTCAATGTAATGGCATAACATTAAATAGAGACCACCAACAAAAATGCCTTAGGGCCATAGATGTTCCAACTATACTAAAAATCAAGCCCCATTTATGAATTGAAGTTGGGAATTCAACAGTACACCCCTTCCAATGAAACCTATGTATAAAACAAAATAGACTTAGAGATACAAGGCCGAGCACTTCAAACTCTCGAATTTTATGAAACAATGTAACACGAGCATAGATTTATCTCAAGTACATATCTAACATGAGTACACCCCTTCCAATGAAACCTATGTATAAAACAAAATAGACTTAGAGATACAAGGCCGAACACTTCAAACTCTCGAATTTTATGAAGCAATGTAACATGAGCATAGATTTATCTCAAGTACATATCTAACATGAGCCCAAAGAAATCAATTTTCTTCACACAAACTTCTTTAGACTGTAAAATACAATGTGTTATGTTTCATTGTTTAAATTGTATTTTTAAATGCTAAATAAAATAAGACCAAATAAAAATTTTAACTATAAAAATTTACTTTTTTCATGATATATACATAATTTTCTTAAACCTAAATTAAAATGGTTTTTTATTATTAACATATTTTAAATATATGTCAATATTAATTTGTATTAAAATATTATATCAATAATCAAATTATAACATTTAAGCATATTACTCATAAATTTTTTTAAATTTCTAATTACTTTAGAATATATTCATTTCTTTTATTCTATTTTTATTGATAGCTTAACTTTTAAGCTTTTGATTTAGTTTAAAAGTTAACGGAATGACTTACGCATCTCTCAAATTAAATTATAAGATAAGCCTTTGAGTTCAACGAGTAACCAAAAACATTCACAGCACAGCGGAATAGAGAATTTCAAATAGACTTGAGAGTGGAAAGGACCAACAGACTATGTTTAGTACGCACACCATAAAACTAAACGATCTCCCTCATAACAACGAATTACACGGAGACTCAACAATTAAACAGGCCAGCAAACAACATTCAGAACGTAAAACCCATGCAAAGAAACTTAGGTCCACGAGACTCACCAGCAAATAAAGGAAGACCGAGGTCCATTCCAAACGAAAGGCCCTTAAAATCATTGTTGCAGACATGGAATAGAAAACTATGTGACGATGAATTAAATCAAAATGGCTGGCAAGGAGAGATCATTGCCTCCTTCCGCCGCATAGAGCACGTACACCGGCCAATGTCTAATGCTTTAACATTTAAAGCCAAGTGGAGTCGTTTAACTAGTCGGAAAGTCGTTTAATGCTTTAACATGGAAAGTCGTTTAATGCTTTAACATTTAAAGCCAATTGGACTCGTTTAACTAGTTGGAATAGTCGTTTAATTTGGGCAAAAGAATTTCAAAAAATTTTGTAGAGACAGTGTTTAAATAGTGTTTATGGTGGAAATGGATTCAACACAATCAAAAATATCTAAGACACCTAAAATTAATTGAAGTTTAACAATTATAACTTAGATTTACAAAAAACTTTACAATAATTTTTTTTAAATATAACTGGAATTTCTATAACTTTTTAGACAACTTTTAGAACTTGTAATTTTGTTAAACTACACAAAAGCAAAAAAAACAGCCTGCAGCATGCCATTATCCATTATCCACTATCCATTATCCATTATCCACTTCGAGGCATTAACTCCCAGAGGATAAGTGTGAGGGAAGTGCACATCGCAATGCAACCAACCATTAAATGCTGAGAAACACCCCATCGCGGATTTTATGACCATACATTTTAAACTCTTATTTGGAGGGGAGATTTAGTTTTGTAGTGAAATACTACAGTTTGAAATAGTTTTTTCTTTTTAATATAATTTTGATATCATATTAAATAAAACATAGTTATACATTGTTGAAAGTAGGTTAAATAACAAATTTAAACTTAGACGGTAAAAAAAATGTAATGAAATTTAATTTCACGTAAAATGCAGTAATATATTGGGAAATATAAATTAAATATATTTATGGTTATGTTCAAAGAACTTGTAATAGATGTTGATAGGGTGTTTTTTTAATATATATTTGGTGGTGAAAAAATTACAAGTTACCTTTTTTGGAAAAAATCTAGTTTGGCTTAGGATGGCGACTGAGATCCATGGGTGATTTTGATGGCTTAAATGCCTCTGAATTGCCTTAATTACCGAACAAACAAAAAATATATTTTTATAATTACACAAACACAAAGAACATGTTCAAAAACCATATGAATAATTGTAATAGGCTTGGTTTGACTAATAAATGAAATTGCTTTTCTAGAGGAACCACATATACAATTTTAAGAGAGATTGCCATTTTTTGCTATTTAAAATATGTTTTTGAATTAATAAATGGATCCAATCCCCGAAAAACCCTTGAAACACTTGAATACCTATAAATATATATAATTTGATTGATAAGATATGATATTAAAAAATGTGATAATTTTTTATCAATTTTTTCTATAATTATTTACTAGGTGTATCTATTTTGAAATAGCACTTTAAGAAATTTAATTTAATTATGAATAATTGGTAGATGAATAATAGGGAATATAAAGATTGAATTTTTTTTCAAAAGTAGTGATGTCTCTTTTGTTTTTTTAGTGTAATTGATTAATTTAAAAAATATCATATCAATCTAGTTTATGTTTTTAGGCATGTGGTATTAGCATGTTGTAGTACTGGTTCATAATACTGTAACAAAGCTTATTTATATATTAAGAATTTCCATAATAAAATGGGAGCAAATCTCTATGATTTAGAATATTTTTTGGTTTGTTTTTCAAGTTTCATGTGATCTTCCACAGGGCTTGACATGTGGCTTGAGGTGCTCACATCTAAGCCATCAAAGTCACCCATGAATAGCACCCACTAATAGCACCTAGGTTTGACCTCTGGCATGAGGAGCTGGCATCTAAGATGTCAAAGTCATCTAAGCCATCAAAGTCACCCATGGATAACACCCAAGCTTCACTTGTGGCTTGAGGAGGAGGCATCTAAGCTGTAAAAGTCACCAAGGGATTGCACCAAGCCTAGGCAAGTGGCTTGAGGAGCCAACCTAGGCAAGTGACTTGAGGATCCAACATCTAAGCCGTCAAAGTCACCTGGGGATCACACCAAGCCTAGGCCAAACCATCGCTAAGCCATCAAAGACACCCACGGATAGCCCCCAAGCTTGACTTGTGGCTTGAACAACAGACATCTAAGTCGTCAAAGTCACCCATCAAAATCACCTAGGGATAGCACTCAGGCTTGACTTGTGGCTTGAAGCGCCGGCATCTAAGTCATCAAAGTCACCCAGGGATCGCACCAAGCCTAGGCTAGTGGCTTGAGGAGCTGGCATCCAAGCCATCAAAGTCTCCTCGGGATCACACTAAACCTAGGCCAAACCATCGCTAAGTTGACTAGATTTTTTAGCAAGTCTTCCTCTAACACACCCACAACCACCCCTTTGAAGTTTGATCCTTGATAGCCTTGCTAAGTAGGCCCATCCTCCACTTATTAAGCTAATAAGACTTAACTTCTATAATTGAGAATCTTAATTTATATATATACTTTGTTTATCTTAAAATTTAGCTTGAACAATTTCAAATCTAATGAGAAGAATTCAAAATTAGTTTTGAACTTGAAAAATCCGTTTGAATGTTTTGAATAAAATAAATTTGGATGATCACTACCGTTCTGACTTTTCAAATCGAATTCACGTTCCATTCATCGAGCATAAACGATGTCTCAAATACCATATTCGTGTCACGCACCTCACGGGATCGAGACCTGTGAAGATGACAGTACACCTTCAGAAGATGTGGACGATGACTATTCAGCAGGGTCTCACAAACCTCACCAAGGTTGCAGGCTATCGTCGACAGTGAGTATTTCAAGTTCGACATGCAGGGCTTTTGCATTAAAACTGAGAGGAACAAGCACTAAGTGTTTTGTACGTAAAATCTATTGCTCGCCTCATTTCCTCCTCTGCACGCGGTTGCCTCTATTATCTATCGATTAGTGTTAATCCATGTATGTTGTAAGAACTTGAAAGCCTTACTACATAGACTACATTACACTGTAACATTCAAAACGTTTCATTTCTTCCTAACTGTATTAATGGGAAGTAACTCCGTTTTATATTGTATTTATTGTTTGGATTTAAAGTATGCAAAGCCAGATACCGTGGCTTTTTGACCATTCAAAATTGTTCCTTTTGGCATATGTGTTGTACCTGTATTTCCTTTTTCATGGTGTAGCTGTATATATTTTGCAGATTTTGTTACAGTGAACATTGGCCCTCTGGTGAACAGAACAAACGGAGTGGAGCGTTGCAATTCCTATTTACCCATTAAACCTGAACCCAAGCCCAAGCCTTAACGATGTAGATGTTTGGCAAGGAGAGCGATCGAACAGTGAAATTTTGAAAAGTCCGCAAAGCTACAAACTCATACCAACAACATTTTCTAATGCTATCATTCATGGTTGTGGGACTTGATCCACTTAGGTTTTTCAGTACTGAAGTGTATGACATTTTCTTTCACCATAGGTTCAAACCATTTAAGATGGAAAAGGCTTTTTAGTAATTAGTTTTTATAATTTTGTTTTTTCTTACTGAGTTTTTAATCTTAAAAGGCTTTTTAGTAATTAGCTTTTATAATTGGTTTTTTCTTACATAAATGAGTTTTTAAAATATTAAAATTAGATGTTACAGATTTATGTGTTTTTAATATTAATAAGAATTTTTATATAAATAGATTGTTACATTAGAGGTTAAAGTTGGTTGTTTGTTTTGTTTTTATTTTTGTTTTTTTAATGTGATTGTGTTAATTTAAAATAAAGTTACAATTTAGCTATATCATGATATCTTATGCCTTTATGCTAACATTATCTAAACTATGTGATTTTATGATTTTTCTAATTTTAATAATGTGCCATGTATTTTAATATAAATATTTTGATGCATATTTGTGTTTAGCAACAATTTAATTATATGGTTGCACTAGTATGTAAGTAGAGGTATATAGTAGACATGTTTTAACCATCTGTAAATTCATTTATTTTAAACCATTATAGATCCATGTTAACCCCAAATCTATCAAGAGAGGGAGAGGGATCTTGAGGTGCAAACCTTTTTTAGAGTGAAAAACTTGAAAAATGTTTGAACCATGAGAGTGAGAGAAGGAATTACACATCTCTTTCATTTTTGAGTTACACATTAATAAAATGTTTTGAACATAAGAAATTTCTTATTTTTATTTAATTTATATAATATATACCTAATTGAACATGGTCCTAGAAATATTTTATTTACAAGGCACATTGTCCATATATATATGTGTGTGTGTGTGTGTGTGTGTGTGTGTGTTTAATATTTTTTAGAATCCTACAAGTCAAACTCCATAACATTGAAAGAATTATAAATCTTTCTCATGCATTAAATTTAAAAGCAATTATATATGGAATACGAAATATCACTCTATCCATTTAATTATTTAAATATTTTTTAAATGTGAATACCAAAAATATCACACATGAAAGAGTTTTTCATTTGTGTGATCCTAAGAGGGTTGAAGATGAAAATCCTTATCTCTTATATTTTCCATCTTATACTCACATTTAGTTTAGTTTTCAAAATATTTGTGACACTAACCTTTTAAGTCAACTATACTATGTTGATCTAGAAATAAAATGTTGTAGAATTAATTTTGATTAATCATTTACCTTCTTATAGGTAAACCATATAGGTCTTAGTGGACTTTAATCATTATCATCTTCTTCATCATCAAGAATTGAATAAATTACACATCTCCCTCATGATGAAAAGTAAAAATATAATGTTTTCTTTATTTTTTTCAAATATGTTATTTTTGTATAAGTTGATTATATGTGTGTACATTACTTGTTAGAATTTGAAACATTTTATTTATGAGTGACAAAAAATCATTTTTGTTATTAACATATATTTTTAAAATACCACATGTCAATTTAATAAAGAATGAATTGCACAACTCCCTCATATTGTACCATGATATCAATATTATTTTCATGTAATGTGTCAATTCCATATTGAGTAGTGAAGGAACTACACCTCCCTTATATAAAGAGTAGAAATAAATTATAAACTAACTTAGAAATATTTTACTTTGTATTATTTCTATGTAAAGTTGAAGTAAAATTTAGATGGAAATTGAAGTATTTTAATTATGGTTGACATTGAAAAAAAAATTATTATTACTATTCTTTAATTTGTTAATATAAAACTTATTCTATTATTTTTAAATGTATAGTTAGAGGACAACAACTCCCCCATACTAGGTTGTAGATGAGCTCTCTCCACACACACACACACACATATGGTTGATGAGGATGGTTAGTGTCCATTATTGAGATTACATATGGTATATTGGACCTTAAAAAAGGTAAAGGATTACTTGGATTTTTTAGAATTTTAGTTATGTGCTTGAAAAAAATTAAGAGAAACATTTCAAGATCATAATTTTCTTGAATTAAAAAGTTAAGAAGATCGTTATTGTAACAAATTTTTAAAAAGTGTGATGTAATTTGGGTATATTCATGACAATTTAAGAGAAACTACTTTTCATTTTCAACCCTCTTAAAGTCACAAAGATGGTATATTTTTTTATCCCATGGAGCTTTGGGAGCTCTCCAACATCCAATTTCACGATAGAGTTTCTAAGAATTTTTTTCTTATTTTAGCAATATTTATTTTCTCATTTACACTAGTGAAAACATATACATACTTTGATCTTCTAGGATATAGTTCATCAACTCCTTATAATATCTTAATTTTCTTTTATCATCTAGTTGTTTATCACACTACTTTTTCTCCTTAAATTTAGATATAATAATATTTTCAAATATAATTGTTATTCTACATAATGATCCATCTGTATACTCCCTAACAATTTAGCCAAGTTTGGGAATTTTATGCCATACTTGCTTGAGCTATTAGTGGATCTGGCTAGAATTTGAAGCAATTTTGGGAATCCTCTTGTTTCCCATGTTCTTATCTTATTTGTGTCCATTAGGTACCTAGTCATATCCATTCTCTCAAGTGGTTCTCAATGGGAGAGAGTTTTCTTCTTTGAGGATAGGATAGGGTTTGTGGCCTTTAAGTTTGAGATTATTGGTTATAAAATTATTTTGGATCTACTCTATCTTTCTCCATGAATCTACATATATCCTGTTACACAATATTTTGTCACCGTCCCTGTTACCCCTTCTCCTGCACATTGGAGGACCTATTTCGGGACCTGTGAGAAGTGACATAAACTGAAAACACCTGCATTGTATCCCCTTGAGTATGTACTTCATATGCCTTGAAGACACCTTCTGCAAAATACCCATAAATATAGCCCTTTTTCCATTGGCACTGTTCCACAGTGTATCACTCGCGCCAATGGGGGAAATCCTCCAAAGAGGGCATGCCAGCTGGCGCTCTGTATCAGAGTCGCACTAGCGCCAACCCAGTTGGGTAAAGTTTTTAACAAACAAAATTCCAAAGGTTCCTTCTAACCTATTCATGAACTGATTCCAGTTTGAGTTAGTTCAATTGGGCTTCGAATCTCCAAAGGAAGGAAGTAGTTCTCCACCTCTAATGGAAGCTTCCTAATCATAAGGACAATGCCATGAATCGTGTGGATGATCTTATCTCCTTCTCCTCTCTCTATATAAGCTTGTTCTTTCACCTTTGACAAGCTAGTTAGTAATTCTACTCTTCAAGCTCCAAATTCTAAGTCCCAAAGTCTGAGAATTGCTAAGCTCATGCTACAAGAGGCCTTGTTCATCCCCATAAGGCTATATATTTAAGGAGGAGATCCATGTCCAAGTAATCAAGGAGAGAGAGGCTTGTTCCCCATCCCATACAAGCTTTGCAAGGCATGTGTTGCTGATCACCCAGCCAAAGGAGGATTTGACGTCAGAACTTGGTTGTATTCTCTTTTGTTTATCAATAATAATAGACGACTATCATTATGGTTCCACTCATATTTTCTTTATAATGATGTTTGAGTTGTATCCTTTGTGACTGATAGTTGCATTTCTTGGATTTTATGCTTGTATTCGTCTTGTTCTTTGCATGTGTAGGTGTCTGTTCACAACGATCGTGAGGATTGTGACTAGCTGAAGCGAAAGAACGGGAGTGACGACTCTTCTACGAATACTAGCGTTGGATTCGAGGTAGGCCCTCATCATTGGTCTTTACAGTGCAATTAGGAACCTGCGTGTTAGCGTTGTTTGATTGTTGCTAGACCCCATTTAGGCTAGTGGGATCGCCTCTATCCGCAAAGGGGATTTACCTGTACGACATATCCCACATCACCAAATTTTGTATCGATATAAAATAATAGGAGTGATGAATCTCGTAAAGAATATTTTGTTCTTATCCCATATCCAATGGTCTATTAATTTAAAATTGTTTTCAACCCCATAATGAGTTTTCCACCTTCCATTTATCCTTTTCTCAATTATGCTATAGTTACAACTAAATTTTTGTGATGGATAAAGATTTTGAGATATTTTTATGAAGGAAATTCCTCCAAGTACCTGTTGTTATAAATGAAAGTTTGTAAGTGATCTTTTTAGATTTAATTTTTTCCATCTAACAATACACCCCAACCTCTATCCTATAGGAAATGGTAATATATTCCATAGGGAAGCAAGTCGTGCAACAACAAGGCTCAAATTCATTAGCTCAACATGTCACTTGTGCAAATTGAACCTAGGTGGGAAGCATAACAATCTTTCCTCCTAGCCACCTGAGATACACCCAATTGAATCCTTATGTATTTAATTATCACTAATTCTATTTTATTAGTGCTAAACCATACTAAATCATAAATCCATGAAGATTCATAGTTTTGTTTTGAGATCATAATGACTTATCATAGTAATAACAATATCATTAGCATAAATAAGAATAATTAATGACTATACTAATGAGAGATGGGAAGACATTATGTAATTCATCAAAAGAGTCTTCTTAATTCTCAATGTATATGCCAAAATGGGTAAGGAACAAGGGACAACCTTACTTGATACTTATGTTACATTTAATTTCTTCCTTCCAACCCTTAATATTTCTAAACAAGGAAATAGTGTTCTCATACAATATTATTGTAGTATGGTCTCGACTCGAAAGGTACTTTTATTAATGTTGTTTTTTTCTTGATTTTCTTGTATCTTCTAGTTCTTTATCACACCACAATTCATCTTAAAATTATATGAATAATCATTTAATATTATTTTTATTCTATAGAATGTTATCTTCCTTTCTTCCCCAATGATTTAGCATAATGCCCCATTTTGATATTTAGATGTTTCATATTAAATTATGCTTATTGTTTTCTTATTTCATGATGAGAAATTTATTTACATGCCATGTTGAACTAGGTGGATAAGAAAAACTATACCTGTAATATATTTTACTTTGATTAATAAGAAAAAGGTTAAGAATAATGACCAAAGCCTTGAGTTCCTACACAAATCATGGTACCACAAGCAACTATTCTTAAATTTTCAATTGAATTTCTTACTACTTGTAATAATTCCTGAAAGCTTAATGTTATAGCCTAAAGAAACTATAACTTGTATGACCCATGCTTTCTCAAAAATAGAAATTTAAATTAACATAGTGTGGCTTATTTTTTATTTTACTTTTCATTTAAAAGGTTTAATTAGGTGAAATAATCCTTAGGAATTTCCATGCTACAACTCCTTAGTAAGTATACTATGTTTAAAGATTTTGCTACAACCTATTATAATTATTTTTGTTGTGTACATGATTTAGTTAAGGTGTGCTACAAGTTGGAAACTTGCTTGAGAGAGGATTCCTATTGGTGCTAAGGTAGGGACACTTATGAAGAATGATGTATAGATGACAAGATGGATCCATACATGACCACTATAGGAACCAAAATCTCTACCCATAGAACACACAATGAATTATATGTTAGCCCAAAAGAATTTAAATTAACACACACGATGAGGAAATTCAAAAATAATTAACGTGAGACAAGATAAAACAAGACAAGATAGAAAACTTTCATTCTTATTCACATACACAAAAGAAAAAGATTGTATTTCGCATAAGAGTACAATTCCATTCTGCATTATGCCTCAACATATGCATTATTTATTCACACCAGACTAACATAATTGTTCACTCTGCTTGATTCTAGCCTCCCTATCTAAACGAACTCCTTCTCTTCTAGTCTCTTGAGCTCTTATTCTTTATTTTTCTCTACCTTCTTTTCATCTCTCTCTCATTCATCAATTCTCTTCTCTATTCATTGCTACTTGCCTCTCCTCGTTCCACCATTCACAACTTGCCCTAATGATGGTTGGGAGGATGGATTGTCACAATGTTTTAGTTTCATTAGTTATTTCCCAATCTTTTCATCATGCATTATACATTAAACAATCATAGTGGTCCAACTCCCTTGCAAATCACCACTTGTTCGATTTTCCAGCTAACAATTTTTTCTTTATTTGGTTTCATAGTAAATAATTACTTCTTTGCATAGGTAGTCCACTATTTTACCACAATCCCCTTAAGATACATGGAATCACTACAATTCATACTCTATAAATGTTTAACAAAAATGAAAAAATGTTTAAAAACACCATTTTGTTAACAACAACATAATCCCAGTAGAGGTGTCATAGAAATTGTGTTGCAATAGAGGTGTTACAACAATAATGTTGTAGTAGAGTTGTTACAACAATATAGTAAAAATGAAATATCAAAGTATAGGTGTTTCAATAAAATACTATTAGGTGGTGTTGCAATAGTACAACACTAGAATGGTGTCGTTGAATTCTTATTTCATCTTCTAAGCTACCGATCAAAATCAAGCATTGTGGATTTCTTTTGGCTAAGGATTCTCTTGCATCAAACACCCTTGGTAAGAGAAACATGAGCTTCCAACTCATGTGGATGCGACTGTACTCATCCCATGCAAGGAAATTCCTCATAGGCATGCCAAATCTACTTTAGACACCATCAATTCATCCTTAGAACCTTTATTCTTTTGCTTAACCAAATCTCATAATGCCTCTTATTTTTGGTGCTTCTATTGACCTTCTTTTCCAAAAATTTCTCTAACTATTTAGTTGGCTAGATAGAAAATTATTTCTTCCAATAAAGGGTACCTCCTTCATCATCCCTTTCTCCTTCATGAAACTCATACAAATCAACAACATTAAATATCAGGAAAATGTCAAATTCATTCTATAATTCCAACTTATATGAATTATCAAGGATACTCTTTAGGATTCACCATGGTCTAATTTTCTTGTACTTGAGCTTACTATACTAACCTTTGGGAAACTTTTCTTTTATTTAACATTTCATCACTAGTTTTCCTTCTTCAAAATAATGTTTTATTCTTCACATATATGCCCCTTGCTTATATCCAACATTGGTTTTCTTTATCTTTCATTTGAATTGTTCATACATTTCTTGCATGTACTTCAAAAAATCACTAGCGCAAACACTCCTTTTATCTCCAATATTTAGAAAATTAACTAAATTCATAAACCCCATTCATGACCTATCATAAACACTATGAAATGGAACCTTTCCAACATACATGTTGACTCAGTTATTGTAAGTGAATTCAACTTGTGCCCAAACCAAATCATATTGTCCTTGTTCTTCTCCACTCAAACTTCTCAATAAATTCCCGAGACTTTAGTGATCCACCTTGGTGTATCTATTAATTTATGGATGTTATGTTTATATCTATAAAAAAAACTTGGTACCCAATTACTTCCAAAGTATCCTCTGAAAATGTCCAAGGAATCTAGCATCTCAAATAGAAGTGATGGTCCTAGGAAATCCATGTAATCTCACAATTTCATGGAAGAAAAATACAACCACTTCAAAGGAATCAATATTTTTATTGCATGATATGAAATTCTCCATCTTCAAAAATATATGTACTAAAACCATAAAAAAATCATGAATTTTCTGTGTTTTCGGAAATCTGAAAACGTGGTCCATACATATATCATCCTTAGGTCTCTAATTTTGGTAGTGGAGTATGCAATCCTTTGTTTTGATTCCTTCCTTTCAACATCTGAATAATTCTATAGAGATTGAAAATTTTCTTAACATCCTTGTGTATGTGGGATAAAAGCATCTCTCCTTCACTAACGATGTGGTCTTTTCAACACCAAAATGTCCAACAAAACCTCCACCATGCATTTATTGCAAAAGATTTAGGTGCAACAACTTTGTGAAATGAACAAACTCTGAGCATTAAGTAAGAATCCTTATTGGACATGTAAATCCAAATATAGTGTTATATGAATACTCCAAAGTGCCTTGAATGTAATCTAAGATTCTACAAAATATCCATCCTCTTCATAAAATTCATTCATACATTCCAATTTCATGTCAATTGAAAAAGTGTTTAATTGAATTATCCTTTGACTTAATGTATTTGAAAACTTATTTGACTTTCCAGGCCCATGTTTCAAAAAACACATATAACTTTGCAAAAATCCCATCCATTGGGAATGTTTCTGATTCAACTTACCTCAACTATTGATGTACTACAGTGCCTTATGATTATTAAGTAAGACAAATTCCTTTGGAAACAATTAGTGTTTCCATTTCTTCAAAGATTGCATAATAGAAAAGGACCCTTGATCATCAACAACTAGTAATTCTTCTTAGAATGATTCTTATTCTCACTAAATAATGAAATCATTCTTCCATCTTAACAAAAAATTATCCACTTTCTAAATAACTCACATCAAAATCCACTTGAAACAGCTTATTGAAATATAAAAGTTTCAAAATTGGTCTTTTAGTCACATTCCTCTTCAAGTTCTCAAATGATTTCAAGAATTCTATTGACCATTTTAAATTTCCCTTCTTCATGCACTCTATGAGTGGTGCAACAATCTCATTGAAATTTTGGATGAATTTCTAATATAAGCTTGCCAAACTATGAAAGCTTCTCGCATCAAAAGTATGCTTAAATCTTGGCCAGTTCAAAATGTGTTTTACCTTTTTAGTATCCATCTTTAAGTCTCATGGGAAATCACAAATCCCAAGTACACTAAATATCCCTTTATAAATGTGCACTTCTTTAAATTTATCAATAATTTATTCCCTTAATCATTGTAGTACCTTTCCCACATGCTTTAGGTGTTATTCCTTAGCATTATTGAATATCATAATCTAATCTAGGTATAAAACAATAAACATACTTAGGAATTGTTTTAGGACTTCATTCATAAGTCTCATCAATGGCACTAGGATCATTTTTTAATCCAAATGGCATGACCAACTTTTAAAATAATCCATCTTTTGTCTTGAATGTTGTCTTCCATTCATAACCTTCCCTTATTTGAATATAATGATATCCACTCTTCAAATGGATATTTGAAAAGTACTTGGACCGACTCAAATAATCAATGAGGTTATCCATCATAGGTAAGGGAATTCCATACTTAATAGTGATATTATTAATATCCTATGGATCTATACACATTTTTCATTCACATCCTTTCTTTGGTGCTAGCACTATTATCACATCATAGGAACTTAGAATCTCTTTGATCACCCCTCTTTCAAGAAATTATTGTACCTACCTATTAAATTCTTCAATCTCTATTAGATTCATATGATAAGGATATCTATTAGGCATACTTTACCTTAGTATCAAGTTAATTTGATGTGATATACTTCTTATGGAAAATAATCATGCTAGAAAATAATCCACAACAATCTCCTCAAAATAATTCAACAAGCTAAATTTCCAATGGTATAAAATTCCTCTTCTTGGGTTCCTGGAAATGTTTTAGTATTATGGCCAAAACATTTATCCTTCTTTGTTCCTTCAAAATATTCTTATTTTAACACAACCTATTTTAGTTACTATTTCCCACATCTTGATTGTTACTACTTCCTACTACTATTGTTGTACTATCCAACATTGGTAACTCATATTGTTGTCTAGCCTTTGTGAATTATAAGTATTCTTCCTAACAATATGGAAAAAATTCCTATCAAACAACCATGTTTTTTCAAGAATTACATGGTATGCATCTATCTCTACCACATCACATAATATTTATTCACTAAAGCTTCTAGTTTGGAAATTTAACAAGCACTGATCCATCATGGTCACTTGTTATCCTAGTCATAACCATGAAACTGAGTATAGATTAGGATGGGGATAAATTTTAACTTTTACTTCGCCATTACTTATGTGGATACCAATTTTTGTATACTTCCACCATCCATGACTGGATTATAGCATTTTCGTGACCTCACATTTATTCTTGAAAAAATTCCTTCTCTATTTAGGTTCTTCTAGTATCTTATTTTTAGGTTTAAGAAATTCCCTTCGAAACATTAATCTCTCACCTTGTTCCTAATGAAGGACCATTATATTTTCACCAAAACATATTTTTTCACCTAACTTTGCCACCTATATTTGAGCTTCACATCTTGTCCAACATTATGTCTTTTCTGACATTTAGATCCCTTATGCCTCTATAATTCACATATGTAGAAAGTAATAATGTACTTGTCCTTTTACCTTCTAAATCCTCAACCTATTCTAGTGCCATTTCCTCCTTTATTTACTTGACTACTAGTGGATTTATTTTCCTTTTCATTGTCTCTAGCACTACTTGCTCTGCCTCTTCCTCTAGGTCCTTTTCCTTAATACTTCTCTTGTTCTTTTATACTAATCTTCTCTTACACCTTCAAGCAAACTTGATGTTTTCTTGTTGGGGCCTAACCCAAGTTCGATGCTAATTAGCCAAACAAATCCCTGTACTACTTGCCCTTTCAGCAATAGCCTACGGAGCACGGATTGAGGTCTCACCTGAAGTAGTATGGGAGTGTGTTAGAATCAGGTTTTCGCACCCTTGAGATGTCTGAGAGGTATGACTGGTCCTCGGTTTGTTCCTGCGTGCAGGTCGCTTCGTGTAATTCTTGTTCCTCGCAGCCTGATACACTGCCTTCGTGTAGTCCTAACCAAGGGTTGTGCCGCACTCTGCACTATTACCTAAGATCTTACTTATCTTCCAGTGTTAATTAATTACCTTCACCTACTTTAATGTCTTAAGTTATAATTAGCAATACAAAACATTCATACATGATCACGTGGTAAATAAATAGTATACTTGCAAATTATATCCAATAATGCATTAAACTAAGAAAATATACACAAAATTATAACAAAACTTCTCTTTATTGATTCTCCCAATGGTTACAGACTCAACTTGCCCTGCGCACTCAGTTGTAGGGGTCTGGGCACTTAGCTGCGGACTACTAGGCCTTTGCGCACTTAGCTACAGAGCCTTCTCCTACTCTACAACCCATAGACGCACTTTACACTTCGACTCAATCACTTAGATTTATCATGCTTCCCTTTGATTAGTTATCTTTTACACTTAGAGCCTTGCTCTATTTATACAATCCCATGGTTCGTGGACCATGGGTAGGTCTATCCAGCTGAATTTACATCACAAAAACTAGGGTGGACAACCCTGTGACTCTATTATACTTTTGCACCCCGCTCTTGCAATTCACAGAGCTTTTACAAAAATATTTAGTCAAAACTTGGGCTTTAAGCCCCAAAACATGCCTTGGGGGGGATTCCATGCCCAACATGACCCCAACACAAACATCGTGACTCGCCCTCAAGACACTCTGTTGATACGGAGATATTTACGCAGAGTCCCTCCCACTGTTTTTGAACTGTGGCAAGGTTCGTAACGCATTGAGCTGCTACCTACTGGATCTGATTTACGTGTTGTTCTGAGACCCCAGCGTCGGAACTATTTCTCTGCATTTGTGCTTGTATCCCCTACATGTGTTTATAGTCCCGCACCTTTGTATGGATCCTTGGAGCATGAAGAATGTGCTTTTGTCGGCTAGTCAGATAGTCGCGCCATCCGTGTAGGGCTTCAAGTAGCTGCCATTCACTTTGCCTGGAAAAGTCTCACCATTTAGTTTGACTAGATGTACCATGCCTCCATCTGTGACCCCCTTAACAATGTATGGTACCAGCCAATTCATTCTGAACTTTCCTAGGAATTTTCAAACTTACTGTCATACAACAACACTAAATCATTTACCTTGAAGGTGCACAACTTAATATGGAAATGGTGTCTGGCCTTCTCAAGCTGATTTTGCACCTACTGATGAAAGCAAGCGAAGAATCATTCCTCCTCAAGGTCTTCCAACTATGCAAGCCTCTCTTCCAGGGATTCACGGTTCGTCATACTTGTGAGTGCTTCTATGCATAAACTAGGTACAATATACTCCATTGGCATGACAACTTCCATGCCATAAACCAGCCGAAAGGTGTCTGTCCCATCCGTTTCTTCCAGGTTGTCCTATAAGCCCATAGTACTGCAGGTACACGCATGTCCCAATCGCTCCGTTGCACGTTGCATACTTTGGTTAGCACAGTATCCAATATTTTGTTGAATGCTTCTACTGTCTCATTAGCTTGTGGGTGATATGGTGTGCTTTTCTGGTGATATAGCTAGAACTCTTCTATTAGTGCATTGATAGTTTCGTTCAGGAAATGTGTACTGTGATCACTCATTAAGATTTTTGGATAGCCAAATCAAGTCAACACATGTTCAAACAAAAACTTTGCAGCCGTGGCAGCCGAGTAGTCTTTGACCGGCTGTGCTTCCACCCAACGAGTCAGGTCCTCTGTCGTGGTGATAATGTATATCACGCCCATTTTTCCCTAGGGTTTGATAGGTCCTACAAAGTCAATTGCCCATTTTTTGAAGGGTTGCAATTTCGATTCAAAGGCATCTCATCCCTCCGCGATGGTTTACCTATCCTTTGACAAATATCATAGGCCTTACAATGTGCTTTTGAATCTTGGTGAAGGGTTGGCCACCATAACCCCATGCAGAGAATCTTTTGCGCAATTTCTCATCCTACATAGTGTCCTCCTACAATGCTCCCATGCGCTTCTCCAAGGATCTGTCATTCAAATTCAGGTACGTACCTTTGCAGTATCTCATCATTTCCCATTTTGTAAAGGTGCCCCATGATGACAGAAAAATCAATTGCACGCACCACCAGTTCCTTCTTTGTTGGATGGAGTATTCCTTCGGCGCAATTCCTGTTGTCAAAAAGTGTATTATATCTTCAAAGTATCCATCCGCTATGTGCACAACAAAGAGTTGTGTGTTCGGTAATCCTTCCTCCAAGCTAGTAGGTTCCTCTCCCATCTCAATTCGTGACAAGTGATCTAGTCCCACATTCAGGCATCTAGGCTTCACCACAACCTCAAAGTCATATTCTTGGAACAATAGGAGCCACCTGCATATGCACCCCCCCAACACAGGCTTGTTGACCAAGTATTTTAGAGCGAAATGGTCTGTATACATCTTGAAATGTCCTCCTAGCAAATAGTGTTAGTATTTTTGAAGCGCGTACACCATAGCCAACCCCTCGCATTCAGTTATGGAATAGTTCTTTTCCACTTTGGAGAACCTATGACTTGCGAATGCGATAGGGTGATCTAAGCTCTCTCCACCCTCTTGTGTTAGCACCACTCCCAACGCTATACATGATGCATCAACATGAACATGAAACTCCACATCCCATTTTGGGAATACCAGGATTGGGGTGGAGGCCAATTTCTCTTTTAGTACATCCAGGCTCTTCATGTAATCATTAATCCAATAGAACGTGATGGCCTTTTTCAACAGTTTCTCCATTGATGCGGTGATCTAGGCATAGCTTTTGATGAACTTCTTGTAGTACCCCATATGTCCCAAGGTAGCGCACAACTGTTTCACACTTCACAGTGCTTCCAAATTCAAAATTAATACAATCTTCACGGGGTCTACCATTAGTCCCTGTTTGCTGACCACATGTCCCAACAGGTTCCCAAAGGGAATGATGAACGTACACTTTTTGAGGTTCAGGGAAATTTGGTGTTGTCAACAAGTATCTAGCATCAAGCATATGCTCGCTACATGGTGCTTAACCAATCCAAATACAGTCCAACCATCCCTGCAGGAATTTGTCGATATATTCTTTGAATGCTGCAACAACTATGCACAGATAGATGGTCGACGCGTTCTTTAACCCAAACAGCATAATGATTCATTGAAAGCAGCCCCACTCAGTCTGGAAGGTGATCTTGCTCATGTCTTCTGACACGATTTTGATTTGGTGGTACCCTGAGAACCCATCAATAAAAAAATATGCTTCTTGCCCACCAACATTTTCCAATATTTCATCTGTGAATGGAGTTGGGAATGGGTCATGCACGCAGGAATCATTCAATTTCCTGAGGTCCACACATATTCTTATCTCACCCTTCTGCTTCTTCTCCTTCACTACCATAGGGCTTACCCAGTTAGATTCTTCCATTGGCTCAATGATTCCAACTGCGAGCATTTTGTCTAGTTCTACGTGGACCTTTTCCTTGTACTTCGGATTCAAGCAGTGACACCTCTGCTTAATCAGCTTTGCTTCAGGTTTTAAGGCGATCTGCATCATGCCTAAATCACCAATGATCCCCTTTAAGTCCATGATATAGGTCGGGAATAAGTCTTGGTACTCGCAGAGTAATTCAACGACCTTATCCACCGTGGCATCATCCTAATAGTCACCGAGTGTTGCATACTTAGGTTTGGCCTCCATACCAATGTTTACTTGCTTTGTCTTTATCAGCACGGTAATGTCAAGGTCTTCAAACAATGACCCTTGAATCTCATGATAGCCTTCAATTTATGGAATGTTAAATTTTCATAGATCTTCGTCGTCTTATTCGATGTTTACGTTGTAACACTCCAATGCGCAGCTTAACTTGGTCGCCCATTCAGGCTGAAGCACTTTAATTGGCTCTTGGGGTATTTTAAAGATAGCTATTTTTACTGCTTGTAGTGAATCATCAACAGTATCCTGCCAATGATCCTTAAACATGAAGGTTAACATGAATCCTTCGCATAAGATATCCCATTCGTTCGTGCCATGGTGGAGCTCCGTTTCTATATACCAATTCATGGGTATAATATCCAAGGTATGACAGAACAGGTGCACCCACTCAAGTTGCAGCTTTTCCCCATAGACCCTTTTCCATTTTACAAGGTGTACACGTGGATCATCTCGTCCATCATACTTGTCTTTCAATCACATCTAAGGCTTCCAAAACTGCATGAGCATCATCCTTCTACATTGACACCAGTCCTCAAAACTTCTTTGGTGTGTACCCCACTATCTTGCGAGCATAGCTCACACTACCCACTTCACAGCATCAAAGCATTGTTGTTCTGGCATTTCTCATTCAAATTTGTTGAAGAAGTCATCCACCTCGCTTAACCCATCATAGTAGGTAGATCTCTTACTTCCGTCGCTACGCAATGCAATGATATCATCATTTTGTTACAGTTGAGCGTGGTTACCTCATGTAATCAGTTTTTCCATCTTTTTATCTCCTCGTCAGAATCAAATGTGCAGGAGCTTTCGTGCTCCCATGAGATTCGGCCATCCGCAGTTCGATTTACCCAGTCTTGCTCTCGCGTGGTTATCTTGTAGATGTAGTCTAAGTCATCTTCGCTATCACAGTCATGCACCGGCTTCATGTAGTGCCATCCCTCTGCAGAGTCTAAAGGTACCACTATGTGCAGAGACTTTTTCTCAAAGATCATCTTGCGCTTCTTCGGATTTATTACTCCATTCATGTTAGTGGCCCAATCTATTCCCAATAGCATGGGGTAGGGATTGTTATCATCAACAATATCTATTACTTTTAAATCTGCTAGTGCACTTTCTCCTTCAATATCTATCATGATTCCTTGCAATATCCCCATAGGGAGGATATTTTGCTAGTTCGCCATCTGTAGTTGGATCAGAGACCATTGCAATGCATGCCTGCCCATGTGCTCCCATGTCTATTTTGGTAGGACATTCACGTCTGACTCTAGATCTAGAATCACTTGGTCCATCTCATATTCCACAATCTACACAGTCAATCTCATTTTCCTTCCTTTTCGATTCATGTTCTTTCCAAGCTTCCGAACTACACGTGGTTCTCCTAGCATGGTCCTAGTGCATCTATTTATGAGTTCTTGTAGCCCCTTTATAGCCTTTTTATTGTGCAGAAACTTCATGAATGTCTCCAAGAATGTAGTGAGCATCGATGGGTCCATTTCCGGCTCCAGTCTATCTCTACTTCTTGAAGTGGAGGCATCAGCGTAGCTCCTCTTAGCTTCCATAAAGGTCTCCTTAGCGTGCTCCAAATCAAAATTTGGTTCCTTTGTTGGAGCCTTGCGAACCCAGGTGCTTCCTTCAAGTTGCTTGCCTTTGTCATCCCTTGTCGTAATACCACTCCAGAGCACAATATTTACATTAGGGTCTTCCTTCCGTGGCTCATACCTCATCATTCGCAAGTTTTGAGTTGGGGGAGGTTGGAGTGCTCCTTTATAGCACAACCTCTCTATCAGTGTGGGACAATCCTCTGTCACATGGTCAAAAAACGTACAATACAAGCATGATGGTCACGTTGGATTCATAGAATTGTGGGCATAATGCCCTGACCCTCCACAATTGCAACACGTTAGTTGTCTGTGACCTCTTCTTAGCCCCCCTCTACCTCAGCCTCGTCTGCGCCCTTGAAATCTAGTGCCCACCATTCCTGTGTTTTGATCCAGGTGCCGTGTTTCGGCCTGAACTCTATAGGTAGGAGTTTGATCCATCATCAACTCATAACTTCTATAGGTACACTCGTCATGTCCTACTGACCTGTAGAAATTGCAGAACAACGGCTGTGAATTCTATGTATACTTCTGTAATAGATGGCAGTTATCTGTAGCATGCTTTCCTCCTATCTAAAAAATTGCGCAACATAGTGCAGGTGTCATGCTTGGTCCTGCTTGTGCCTCTGGTCTTAATGGTATTGGCCCTCCTCCCACAAGGTAATTTTCAAACACCATGTAGTGATCCTTGTCGTGCCCCTCACCCTTGCATTTTACAATTTTACGCACCATACCTCATCGTGCATCTCTAGGCAGGTTGTCTTGTCTTATTTCAAACTATGCACCTCTAGGCACAAGTTTTTTAATTGCACATGAATCTGCTGAACTCCCAAGTTAGGATCTTGTATTGGAGTCTCATGCAATCTCATCACAACCTCCAAAGCCTCAACCTAAGTGGTTAGCCTTTGTTGTGATAGTGTGTTCCGTAGATGCGGCATTAACGATGCTACAAACCATTCACGATGTTGACCATCTATTAATGTCATGTTCGCTTCACGAATTGTGAACTTTAGTCTTTGATCCAACTACCACGGGTTTTTTCCTGGTAGCATTGTGATGTCCTTGATTCCAATGATCGACCGTGCCTTGGACTTTGGCCTGCTAAATTATTTGTTTGGCGCAACTTGGATATCTGCGATCCCCGCATTCGGATTGTCATTAGAATGCTTAATGTACCAGGTTAGCGCACGATCTTGTAGAGCACTGACGAACGTTGCCTTCATTATATTTTCATTCCTAACAGCCTGTGCTTCCCATAAAACTTTTATTACAAACCAAAACTAGTCCAGATCATCATTTCCTACTCCCTTGAACACTGGTAGCTTTATGGTGGTTTACATACTACTTCACAGTGGTGGCAGAGGTGGAATGGATGAAGATGGGGGTGAAGATGGTGAAACTAGTGGTTGTGTTGGTGGGGGTGGTATGCATGGAATTCTCTATCTTATTAGATTGATCACACTTCTTTGCAAGACCTTCCCAAGCTCTTCTTCGCCCCCTCACAGAAGTGAAATCGAGGGGCTAGTTTCTAGTTTTGTGCTACCTATGTTTCTGTAGATTCTCCCACTTCGCGTAGCTCCAAACATCAATTTATTCGCATAACCCACTTTTCACACAGTAGCATTTTAATCCAAGTGTTTAAATATTTAACATACTTACCCCGTGATCCTTTGAGGAAGCATCATTCTACCTCACTATAACTAACTGAAGTATCTACCATGAATTTGGTGATGAATCCTCCTATGATTCTGTCAAGCCAGTGATTGACAGCACACATGATCTTATCCTCCAATTCTTCCAGTTTGCGCACCAATTCTGGAGTCCACACAATAGGTTTGTTGAGTTTACACCTTCCTTAGCTATCTACTAGCTTTGTGATCCACTCATACAACTCAGTGGGGAAGGATGCAAAGAAAATTTCATGGATCACCATATACAAGTAGCAATCTAATCACTCTTCCTTTGATAGTTGTGGATTCCTATTTTCCTGCGTTGCGAACTCGTGAATCTTTCTGTCCAACCAATCTTCAATTCCTTTCTTTATCGGATTATAGTGATACGACATCAGACATCTCTATGCAGATCCTAGTCCTGGCAATGAAACCATTTGTTGGCTTCTTGGGGCCTGACCTAGGTTTAGAGTAAATTAGCCAAATAAATCCCTGTACTACTGGCCCTTTCGGCAACAGTCTGTGAAGCGCGGACTGAGGTCTCACCCGAAGTAGTATGGGAGGGTGCTAGAACTAGGTTTCTAAACCCTTGAGATGTCTGAGAGGTACGATTGGTCCTTGGTTTGTTCCTACACCGAGGTTTCTTCGTGCACTTCCCATTCCTCACGGCCTGATACACTACCTTTGCACAACCCTAACTAGGGGTTGTGCCGTGCTCTGCACTATTACTCAAGATCTTACTTATCTTCCAGTGTTAATTAATTACCTTCGCATGCTTGAATTTCTTAAGTTATAATTAGCAATACAAAACATTCATACACGATCGCGCAGTAAATAAACAGTATACTTGAAAATTACATCCAATCATGCATCAAACCAGGAAAATATACATAGAGTTATAGCAAAAATTCTCTTTATTGATTCTCCCAATGGTTACAAACTCGACCTGCCCTGCACACTCAGCTGTAGGGGTTTGCGCTCTCAGTTGCAAACTACTAGGCCTCTGCGCACTCAGCTGCAGAGCCTTCTCCCACTCTACATCCCACAGACACACTTTACACTTCGACTTAATCACTTAGACTTCTCATGCTTCCCTTTGATTAGTTATCTTCTACACTTAGAGCCTCGCTATATTTATACAATCCCATGGTCCGTGACCATGGGTAGGTCTATCTAGATGACATTACATTACAAAAAATAGGGTGGACAACCCTGTGACTCTATTATACTTCTGTGCCCCGCACCCACAATTCGCGGAGCTTTTACAAAAAGATTCGGTCAAAAATTAGGCTTTAATCCCCAAAACATGCCTTCGGGGGGATTCTATGCCTAACACTTGATACATTTAATCCACATTCCAAAAGAAATGTGTGGTCATTCCATCTTGAATTTGATATTTTATCCCATTCATATATCTTGCCGCTCTTTGATATTCCAGTTCTTTAATCCCTAACATGAGAAATAGCTTGAAAATTTCCTCAATGTACTCCTAGATAGTAAACCCTTCTTGCCCTAGGTTATTTACTTTCCTACACAAAAATTGTTGTAATTAGTAGGCGGAATTTCTCATTTACTTTACTCAATATCTTCCTTTAGGGTTGTAATCTTTTCTTATTGGTAGTCTACCTTATCCTTCTACAACATATCCCACCAAAATGAAACATGTTTCTTAGCTTTTCCATGGAATGTTCAACATAATTTGGATCCTAACCATTGTCATACCCAAAGCACCTTTTGAACTCCCATATCCAATCAATGTGAGTCTCATCCTTTAAATTTCCATCATGACATGGAACTTCCACCTTTACACTACTTTTTTATTTTAGAAAGGATATCTAACATGTTACTAAATCCACTTCCTCAACATCTCTTCTTCTTCAGTTTCGTCTTTTAACTCGAAGTATGCTTTAGCTTCCCCAAGCATTCTATTTTGAAAAATGTTCTAATCTTGTTGTCATTTATTCCCATTCTTTGTTTCTAGTACCTCCTTGTTCTAATCCTCCTTTATATGGCAACATTCCTACAAGTTGTGTAGTGGCCCTAACCATGACTAGCATTCACAAGCCTTCTCCAATCTTGGTTTCTGACAAATTTCCCTCCAACATTTGTGCTAAAAAACCACTTGTGGTCCATCCATAGCCACACTTTATAAGAACTAATAAGGAATCACCTCGGGATATTAATTGGACTTTGATACCACTTCATGTAGAGGTGAAAAGATGGACTTATAAATGACAACTATAGGAACCTCGCTCTTTCCCACAGAGAACACAACAAATTATATGTTAGCACAACATAACTTACATGTAGAACACAAAGTTAGGAAATTGAGAAATAATTCACAAGAGATGGGTGTTGCAGCAACATTTTTGGGGTGCAAGTTTTGGGAGCAGAGTAGCATTGTGTCAAAAGGGTACTAGTTAGGAATATCGATCAAGGGTTAACACATGAGAATGCAAAGAATATGGAAAGGCATTAGGCTTATTTTATATGTTTTTCCCATGGAAATATGTATCACCCATAATAAAAATATATTTTTGATTGGCTTGAGCCCAAATGAGAAACTCTAAACAGATCAAGCCATAATGTAAAGGGTATTTTTTTATTCAAAATGCAGAGTGGAAGGTCCTTGTAATCGGCGGAAGTAAGGCATAGAATATCAAAATTAGTATGGATTAGTCGGTGCATGAGTATATACAATAGAAGAAATAGGTAAATGGTGCATGAAAGACTCAAGAGGAAGACATTGCACAAATTGGAGATAAGAGGAATCAGACATAAACCACATAACAAGGAAACTCCTAGGAATGACTGGAGCACAAAGAGAAAAAACTAGGTTTCACCCAAGTCTAGTTATTGTCTATTGAAAACATGCAAAATATTAGGGAGCAAGTCAAAGAAAAAGAAAAAAAGGTATTGGAGAGAGTTGTATAGCAACAATGAAAAATATAGCTAAGGACATATGAATAGTTGGAGAAGCTGTGCCAACTACTAGAATTTATTAGATTTTTGACATTATAGTAGAAAGCAATAGAGTAAATAGAGGTACAAAGAGCCACAAGAGTAATGGAACCAAGAACAACTTTGTCACAACCATCATTAGTATCAAGGGACTATTGTGCACTTTAGATTTCACTCAAGGCAATGGAGTTTCTAATGAAGAAAAGGAAATATACGTAGAAGGGTTTAGTCATGTAGGGCTAGTACTATTATAGTTATCATTAGAGACATTGAATTGTAGATGATCATTACATATGAAGTGTAGTTCCATGTAGCCACAGCAACAATATAGTTGACAAACTTGTCAATAACACATGAAGCAATGTAGGTAGAAAAGTTACATTTGATGTAGAAAAATATAAGTGATGCAAAGAGAAAAGAAGTCGAAGAAAGTGGTTGAGGAGGTGTAGAAGAATATCTTAGAGGCCCCAATGGAGATGGACATATAATAGAGGGGAATTTGAAAAAGATAGGTAATGTCATTAAGTACCTCAAATCTAAGGTTATCAAGCTAGAGTCATAGGCTAAGCCAAGAAATCCACCCAAAGAAACATCAAGAAGCCACAATAAATGTCAAGAAAATCATAGGATTCGATGTAGAATGAAACCAACTTTATGATGAAGGGATTTGGAAAAAAAATTTGGAGAAAAAAGTATACAAAGAAGTAGTGCAGAAGATCCAAATAGCACAAGAAATGGCACAAAATTTAAAGGAAAATATGAATACATATGAATTAGCGTATGGCTACAATGATGGAAAGTGCACATATGGAAAAATGGATCAATCAAATGAGAGCTAGCCAATAGAGCCTAGCATAAACGAATTAAATTTTACAATATGAAGCACTGAAGGTGACAAATGATATTGGCACATTGACAGATAGTCAAGTAAGCATTACAGGAAGGGGAATTAAATTTGAAGACACTTGTCACAATAAAGATAGTAGATCATATTGTCACGCGGTCAGAAGAAATCAAGGAAAAGGTTGAAACTACAAAGTAGATATTCCAGAAATTTTCTACGACAACCATGGAAACAATGCCCTCATTAGAGCAATAGAGATACCAAATGGCTCGAGGACAAGTCAGAGGTGAGTGTTAAGGGCCTATTGGAGTAACATTTTTGGGGTATAAGTTTTGGCATTTAAAGAGAGGACCACCACACAAAATGCTACCACACAATAAGTTCAACCAGGGGTCAGCGCATGGGAATGCAAAGAAAAAAGAAAGTTGCTAGGCTAATTTTGTATGTTTTCCCCATGGTAATATGTATCACCCATAGTCAAAAGGTATGTTTGGTTGGCTTGCACACAAATGTAAAACTTTAAATAGATCAAGTTATGATGGATATGTTTTTGGATGACTATGCATGTAGTTAATTTTGTGTTTTTGCACTGCAATTAAGTAATAGATGCTGGAAAGCTACAATATATATGATTGTAATGTAGACTTCACATCTACAATGAAAAGAGGAAGTCGCATGTTTGTGCGTTATGCATTGGATTGTCGATATTTCACGTTATTCTTTTGTTTAATATTTATGAATGATGACTTTGTGCAAAGTACAGGTGTACCTCATTTTTTTTTATGAATGACAAGAAGGAACAATATGTTGAATAAAATAGTGATAGTGTAGGATCTAATTCTCCTTCATCATTGCAGAACTATAAAAGTTCCTAGAGTCTCTTATAAATTCCATGGGCGATACTACACCCACTCCTAGGTATTTCTTAAAGGTCTAGTGTCTAAGGGGTTTTATTGGCTAAATAATTTTAAACTTGAGTCTACCCTTTGTGTGTTAATAATGAGACAAGACAAGGGAGAAATATCACATTCTTATTCACACATAAAACAAATTTACTCTTGTAGATCATAGTACAATTTCATTTCACACTATGATTTACTGTATAAACCATCTATTCAAACTAGACTCACACAATTGTTCTCTCTCCTCTACTCTAGAATTTCTAGCTTCATGAGCTCCTTATATTCTAGTCATTTGAGCTCTACTTATTTCCATTTCTCTTGTCTCTTCTGGCCTCTCCCTCTCTCTCTCTCTCTCTCTCATTCATAGATTATCTTCTCCATTCGCAATGATGCCTCTCTTCATTTTGGTTCTCACACTTTCCATTAAAGATGATTGGGAGGTTGAACCATCACAACAATTTGTTTTCCGCAAAATTTTCCCAATTCAGTCATCATGCCTAAGATGTGGAAAAATAACATCAGATCAACTCCTTATCCAATCATCACTTCCTTGCTCAATTTCCAAGCTAGTCATTTCTTCTTTATCTAGATTCACATTTAATCATTTCTTCTTTGTAGAATTAGTTCACGATTTCACCATGAGCCTTTTGGGACATTTGCAGCCACTAGAGGTCATGCTCCATAGAATTTTAACAAGAAAACTCCAAGATCATAAGCTCTGATAACAAATGTTATGAACCCTGCACCTTAAAATTGATAATAAACCAACAATTCTAGGTCACTTCAAGGATAAAAGCTCCTTTTACAATGAATATAATGTATGAGACAAGATTTGATGATCATATTACTAGGTCTCCTTAGTGTGTGTATATATGTGTGTGTTTACGTATGAGGCAATGACACAATTATAATAAAATGAGACCATGAAAGGTTCTAGTTGACCTCATAATATAACAACTAAACTAATAATTAATTCTTATTAGGGCCTTAATACATGGTGTAAGGGACATAACACATATACTCCTATTATAGAAAAGAGTTGATATTATTAGATTTATTGAGCTTGATACTAAGTTACTTACTGAAACAAGCCATATTAATATGAGGAGCTTCTATAATTATAGTATACTAGTCTTTATGTATAGTAGAAGAAGGAGTTTCCATTCTAGATCTAGAAATAACCTTACATATGCACAGTGAAAGATGAGGAATGTGTTAACCCGTTCGAGTATGCTTTATAACCCTTTATTTTAGATTTTCCACTATGTAATTTAAATGAAGAAAAATCTCATTCCTAATCCTAAACTACCCCCAATCATAGAAAATCATATTACCTATTCATTGAACTCAAATCATAGCTCTTGGATTTCATGTCTGTGTTGATGGAGGGAACTACAAGTTTCTCACAATTCCTTATAATGCATGGCTATGATTTCATCACGTTTTAAGCTCATAGTGTTTAAGAAAATTTCCCTCATAACCTACAAGGGATAGGATATATTCGATTTAGATCCTTGACACAATGAAAATACCAATTGAATCCTGCCTACATTAGAAGCACGAATTTCCAATGTAAGATATGCTATGAATAGAGATATGCCATGGATAGAGATTTTTTATTTTTATTTTTTCTGAAAAGAAATGTGTGGGAATGGATTATGGATTATTACCCAAAGTAATGAATATGTAAATTTCTATGGAGATATTTCTATAATTTGTGTCCTTCCTTCTTGTTTCATGTGGTAAAATAACCAATGGAGTACCCTCATGATTCCACAATGACATGACACTTGAAAAAAGATTAAGGTTAAAGAATATGCTGATTGACATGTAATTAATTGATTAAATAAACCCATTTTTTCTTTAGTGGATGGCCAAGTTATTTTTTGAATTATCCAATGAATTATTTTTCCATTTCATACTATTTAACCTAACATTCGATATCTAAAAGAAAAGACATTCTCCCCTTACCCCCCCAAACACACCTACCTCCTTTGGATTTCCGTTCAATGATCGATCAAAAAAGAGAATATCATAGTCCTTCGAAATCCACCATCTATAAAAATGTTATGGTTCAAATGAAGTTGTTCACATGATTTATTAAGCTTAATAGTAGGGAACATCAGTATAAGAAAGTATAGTGTGACTGAGAGTAACCAACAAGATTTCTATGTCATCCATTGAGGGGTCAACTTGCAATGAGGAATAATGGGATAAAAATTCTAACTTAGATACTAAATCCTATATTAGCAATATGCTCTTGCAACAATACAACTTGCTTTAAAATGGCTTTATTATGGGCTAGATGGATTTTCATAGCAAAAGTTTTGGGTTTCCCATCCAATGTTTTTTAATATTTTCTTGTATTGAAATGTGGCATGATAGTTATGATTCCAATTCATAAATATATCCCTCTAATATTTCGGGAAAATCATCCAGTGATGTGAATTTTTGAAGAATAATTTATAGGCTTGTTTTGTGTATTGACATTCCAAATAGAGCTGTCTTTTTTATTCAAAGGATGTAAGACAAAGCTCACATCTAGAGGGCCCTTGAATTCCTCTTTTAATTATTTTTTATTCTTACAAACTTTTAGTATGATTTGGTGTCCAACAAAAATAATTAAATCATAGAGGATAATTATTGAACCAAATTTTCTTCCAAAGAATGTCATTTGGAGAAAGGTCACTCTATGCCAATTGTTTTAAAATGTAAGCCTAGGTTTCTCAACAATGATTATCTTTCTTGTAAGAATATTTAGGAGTGAACCCTACCAAGGAGAATTCAACAAGAGATGGAAAAGGATCTAGTATGTCTAGATAATTTCTAAGATGCCATCTACTCCATAAGCTAGCTAAGTCCCAAACCAATTTATTTGTTATATATGTTTTACTTTCATTTCCTAGCCATTATCTTCAGTGGTTTGAAGGACATATTTTGTGGTATAAGGGGATTACCCATTATTTTGTCTGTCCTCATCTTCACATGTCCCATTTCTAGGATTCCATGAGATATTCAAATTAAAATGGGAAGGGTGGCTTTAAGTACTTTCTAAATTGGATATTGTGAGTTTTCTGATAATGGGTGATCTAAAAATCTCTTCTTGGGACCATTGAAGCATTTATTATGCAATATTGTAGTCCACCATTGTGCTTCATCTAAAATCATGCACCATATAATTTATGCTTCCATTGCGAGATTGAATAAATGTAGATTTTTAATTCCTATGCCTTGAGATGCTATAGGATAACTAACACTTGCTTGATTAACTAGATGAACTTATGAGTATATTTTCCACCCTCCCACAAAAATGTTTGTAATTACTTGGAGATTTGAATTTTAATGTTGGAAGGAGCAAAGAGAGTTAGAATTGGAAAATAGGTAAATATGATATTATAAATTTTGAAAAATCCATCCTATTATTAGTGTTTAAATGTTAAGTTCCCATGAATTCATCTAGATTTTAGTTTTAGTTATGATCTCATTCCAGTGTGAAGAAAAAAGAGAGTGGGAGCTAGTATAAATTTCCAAATAAATGAAATAATTCCATTCATCTTTAAAATAAAAGGATAAAATTATTGCAATAGAATTGAGAACCTACTAACTTATGTTCCATCTATAAACATGGGACTTGTGACTATTAATTTTTCCTACATATACTGGGATAGAAGAAGATAGAACTATATTGAATTTGGTGGCCACAATAGATGATGTTCCTCCCAAAAGAATTGTGCCATCTACAAACTATGAATGATTGAATATTTTAACTCCTCAAACTATCTTTATCCTTGGGATACACCCTAATACTCTTTCATTTTCCAACCTCCTACTCAAATAATTAGCCATTATAATATATAAAAGAGGAGATGATGCGAACCCATACCTTAATCCTCTTTTGGAAAAGAAGAAGGATGCGGGTCTACCATTTATAAGAGGACAAATCCAAACAGGTCCTAACATAAGATTCAATACATCTTAAAATATAATTGCTAAATTCAAATCCATTTAAAACTTGGAAAAGAAAAGAATGATTGGACATTCCTCTAACTATGCTCCATTTGAGTAAGTAAAAGGTTGAACTCGTTATAGCCACACACACACACATATCAATTAAAAAGTAAAAATATTATATTTGATGCTTTAAATTACTTTTGTAGTTACAAAATCTAAGGGAAGTCTAATTTGTAATGGTTTATTACTACACGAAAACTTCCAAAATAGTAACATGATATTGAGTAGGAAATCAGTCCCATGTTCCCAAAGTGGTGGTTAGCTTGTGAGATGGATCAACTACTAGATGTGTAGCAACAACCCCCATCAAACTTAACTCGAGAGAATTGAAGGTATATCAATGATATAATAGAATATTCTTTTCCACTACACCAAAAACTGTTAATAAATTTTTTTGCTATTAACATCATCTTGAGTGGGAATGTACAAGTCATAAAAAAATCTATGCTTTGCTGTAACATGAGATTTGCTAGGTTTTTCTGGTAAATGAGGTAGGTTTTTTCTAAGGGATCAAATCTATCTTTTTTCATAAGTAATTTCCTTCACGTTGCTACTATTTTGGTCTGGCACTTAACCCATTTAGTGTAGCATTATAGTAGCCATGGAAAGCACCTTTTGGTTAGGGGGGTGAAAACCCCTCCTTCAAAAATGTGGTCATAAGTGATGGAGGTTCTCATTCAAGAATCAAATGTAAGCACCCCATAAATTGTCTCTAGGCCCAATTTTTGCAACTAGAAACAAAGATGATCCTCCACCAGGGGTGAATAGGAAAAACCATATAAAATGGATATGCCTCCCTAGGGTAGTGAATGATCCAAAATATGATGTAAAAGCAAAAAAATTGAGAGCTATATCCATCATATGAAGGGTCATTCCTAAAAATGCATGTTCATTGGCATTTTTCCAATAGAGAGAGCCTTGGATGGATGGATCTAACAAAATTGGTAGTTGACGGGATGGATTGATCCCGAGATGGTAAGAAAGTGTTTATTTATGGTGATTTTTAAAATACGGAAGACAAAACTAGGGTATTCAAGAATGGCTCATATTTTTCAATAATGTGAGGTTACTTCGAAATTTGCAAAGAAAGGTACAATTTGGAAAAGGAAATAATCTTGATGGCCCTAATTTGTGTTGACCTATTTTCCTTTCCAAAATAATTTTGGGAGGAGGAAATATTAGAAAGTATTGTAAATGAAATCTCGAATTTTTTGAAAATATCTAAAGTTACCAAGTGAGGATACTACACTTCATATGTGAGAATATGTGTGTATATGAATATCTCCCATCCACTTTTGGAATCAATCAAAATCGCCTACCACTATGACATTTGGAAATAACCTCTGCATTTGAGCATGTTCCGTTTAGATGAAGAAAGTTCCATGAATATGGAAATCTCTTTAGGGATTTTCCCATGAATCTCACAGAGGAAACATAATAAAATTAGCAAAAAATGGATCGTGAGCATTCTCAAAATGTCCAACATTGGAAGAAAAATTGTCAAGCACAAAATGCAGTAACACTAGAGGATCCCCTTCAGTTGAGAAACCATTATGAGGCATTGACTATACAAGAGCAAGAAATGTCATGTCAAGCACACCTGCATGAAGTGGACCAAGAGAAGGGAAATGGAAAACTAGAGGTGGAAGCTCATAAAAGAAAATTGCTAGAGAAATCCACAAAGAATGCACCAATAGAGGAAATTGATATGCCATATGTATAAGATATAAGGAATATTGATGGGATGGAGGAAATATATATTGATGAAATCACACTCTTAAACATCATTAAAGAATCGACGGGTAATGAACTACGAAAGATATCAGATCAACAAGAAATTTTCTGAGGAAGAAATATTTGCAACTAAAATATAAAATGAATGTGACTTAAAAGGTAGAAAACTCATCCCCATCTAGTCTTGGAATCCAAACACAAAGCTTGAAATATACCCCCAGGCATATGAAGTAACATAAAGATAGAGGAATGAAAAGCCAAAATGAGTTAACATGGGAGGTGGGGTATGCACTTGTCAACATTGGACAAGTTACTCTATTAACAGATGTGTTTCCTTTACCCAAAATCCTTCCAAATGAATACAATTTTCTAGAATATAAGAGGCCTTAACTATCAAGGAAAACAAATTCTTCTCACTAGAGAGAATCATAGGGAGCTCCCTAGAATGGTAATATGATGTGAGACTAAATGTGACAATGATAAAGTCAACTCAATAGCCTCTCACTATTGGAGAGGATGTCAAACCATAATACTATATGTTGTGGGGAAATCATGGGGACTGGCTATCTTATGGCATCCAAATGGAATGAAATTTACTGATTGGATGAGTACCCCAAGAATAATCTTTAGTATATTCCACTGCCTAGGACCAAAATAAATAGGATCCATAATATTAGTCTAGGTGCCAACTATGTTGAACAAAATGGTTGGATTTCTTAGAAACTTAGCTAGCATGAAAGAGCTTCACCAAGATAAGCTATGGATTCTAGTGGAAACTTTAACATAGTGACATCACTTGAGGAGAAAAGAGAGGTGCATGTTGCTTGGACATAGACTCCTAACAATTCAAACAATCAATGCATCAGATTTTTTTTAGTCTTAGAATCTCTCTCATGAGTGGACATCTTCTTGGAATAATTTATTCTTCATTTTACAGGTTTGGATCATTGAAAAATATATCTAGAAATGGATATTGAAGATGCCCCTAAAAATATGATTTTTATATTTGAGAGGTTTTGGGTTAAGTATTTTCCTTCTTTAAGAAGGAAAATGCATGGTGGGAAGAGATTCAAGTCTATGGTTCCTTTGATGTGGCCAAATTTCAACATAAGCACAAGATTCTTCAAAATAGAAAAAAGAGGATTTCATAAATATTTTCCAAGCAAAACAAGTGTTGGGGTTACATATGCAAGAGGTTAAACAACACATATTAATGGAGGGAAGAACTAAATATCTTGCTGCAAAAGAAGGAAAATTTCTCACAAAAATAGAGGGAAGAAGGAAATAGGATAAACTATTATGGAGGAAAATGTCAAGAATCCACTGGCTTCAAGAAGGGGAGAAACACACAATATTTTTTCACACATCAATTATCACACATCAACAACATAATAGAATATTTTCAATAAAAGATAAATAAAGGGAAAAAACTCACAATTCACAAAGAGATGGAGCAAGAATTGGTTACATAAGATGAATCTTTTTTTAGCTAAACCAAATCAAAGATGATGGAGAATAATTAAGAAGATCGGGGAAAACATCCCAATGCTAGTTAAGTTAGATCATAATTATAGCTTAATGCGACACATATCCTATATTTAATTCAAAGAGGTGATAATTTCCTCACCAAAAAATAAAGTATCAAGTCTATATGGGATCACCACATATTTTTTTCTAGGTTTGTTAGCACTTCCTTGGTGAAGAAAAAATGAACTAGTGGAGGGATCTCACAATATGTGATCTTTATTTTCATCCTTGAATGCCACACTATTAAAAATGCCATCCAAGTCTGATAAGTCACATGATCCTACCAGCTTCATACCAATAACCTTATGCAATGTGACATATAATATTGTTTCAAAAGTCATTGAAAATCATCTAAAGTCACTCCTCCAAAATATAATTTTAATGGAGTAGACTAGTTATATGGAGGGAAGATAGATCTTGGATAGAATAGTAGTATCCCATAATGTCCTCCAGTGATTGAAAAAATATAAAACGGAAAGAATGCTAATTAAGTCTGACATGTCTAAGGCCTTCAACAAACTTAGTTGACCTTATCTATTTAGTGTTCTCATAGCCTTTGGAATTTTAAGGTAGTGGGATTAACAAGGAAGGATATTTGGTTACAACCTCTTTATTCTCAATGAATCTCAATGGATCTCCTTCCTCAACATTCAAGTCTTCATGTAGAATTTGACAATGTAACCTTCTCTTTCCCTTCTTATTTATTATTGGTGCATAATTGTTAGGACACACCATAAAATAAGAAGTAGGACAAGGAAAGATAAAAGGATTAAGACTCTATGGAAATTATATTCTCATCTCCCATAATCAAGTTGCTAATGATACGATGTTGATGGGAGTTCCTATAGTAAGAGAAATATAACTCTAAAACATATCCCAAAGGACTTCATGGAGGCATTAGGTACATTCATTAGTGTGCATAAATATGAAATCTAGAAATGCAAGGGCACCTAGCCAGATTACCAAGTTTTAGGAATTAAACTAGAAAATATCCAAAATAATGGATTATTGAACCTTCATATCTCTAAATTTTGTTGGAAAAACAGTTTTGTTAAAATTAATCTTCTCGGCCCTTTTGGTGTATATTTTCTCTACATTGGCAGTGCCAAAATGAATCCTGAAATCCATCCTATGCAAGAAAAAAATGGCCCTTTGCAGCCTGGGATAAATTATGTCTTCCCAAAACGGAAGTAGGTCTTTGTCTTCATGTTCCAGAAATTATAAATAACATTTTTGTTTTGGGGGGGGGGGGGGGGGGGTGGGTGGGGGGGCAGGGTGGGGGGTTTTGGGGTGGGGATTATAGTGGAGGTGGATCCAAGGTGGTCAATAGTTATGGAGGAAACTTTAGAGCATGAAATACAACCCCTCTCCATCATTTCAATAGAAATTGAGAGCTCAAAACCTTGTTCAAAGATCTTAAATATGGAATTTGGCCAACACTAAAAAATTCATTATACAACAACACTAATTTTCAGAAGTCTGAGAGGGAAATTATTCCTTGTTTTGTACAAAATCATGGTTGTAGTGTTTAAAGCTTCATGGTAGTGTATAATTTCTTGCTATACAAGAGCTAGAGGTATCATAAAAGTAGCAAATTATTGACATCAGATAACATAGTGCACCTCGCGAAGAGAATGGAAAAATGATGAAAGTTGACTCAAGCTCTTGATCAAGCCAATTTTAACACATTAATGGAATTAACTTCACAAATGAAAGATCCCACTATCTAAGGGATTGGACAAAATTTGCTGAGGCTATAACTACAAGGGTATGTTTACAACCAAAAAATAGATATGAAATATCTACGAGTCACATGAATCTTCCTCACCAATTGATTTAGAAACAAGTTTGCACCCATAACTTATGGTCCAAAGTTTCCCATTTTTTTGTTGTTTGTACATAAAGAGCCCCTTCATGAGACAAATTCACCTGCATAGGATTTAAAGGCCCTTCCCTGTATTTTTTGTTAAGATCAAATGTAGAGGACATGAACCACTTTCTTAATACATGAACCTTTTTTTGGAATTGTATGGTTTCAAGTATTCAAATTATTTAGACAATTGTACAATAATAGGAATGGCATCATAGAAATGATTGAAGATTGAAGATCCTTTATGAAAAAGAATTTTATTGTACATCGAGCTTGGGTCCTCATTCTAGGGCTTTTTCTATATAATATCTAGGATAGGCAAAATCACATCTTTAATAACCAATCATCAGAGGGGAAGGTAATCTTGGCAAAGACATTATAGAGTGTATATGAAATAGTACTACTCCACCCTTGTTCATCATTAGATTAAGAAGTTGAAGGGCTAGATTCAATAATTTTGCGTAATCTTAAGTTGTTTCCATCTCCTTCTATCAATCCTTTCCCTCCAAGAAGCCCATCTTCTATTCCTTCGGCCTCTTGGAGCCCTCCTCCCCTAGATTCATTAAACTTAATTATGATGGGGCATCTAAAGGAAATCTAAGTTATGTTGGTCTTGGAGGAATCTTCCATGACAATTGTGGGAAAGGTATTTATATTCATAGATAGTATGGGAAATTCAAGTAACAACGCAACTGAATTTTTTTCTCTAGAGACTAGCCCCGTTATCACATAGGTTGACTATGGAGAATGATTCTAAGCTCACCATCTCAAGTGTAAATAAATTGATTAGAGGAGCTTCTCCAAAAAAAATCTGAATGTTGGAGATTTAACAAATATATCATGCATATTATCCATCCAATCCATATGATTCCAGTCATTATTCCCTCTCATGTTAGGAGAACACGCAATAAAGTACTAAGGTAGTAAACTTTTTGGCCAACTTGTGATGAAATGACATTTACTTTTTTTTGTTAACAAGATAGAACAATCACTTATGGTAACACTAAAGACTGAGGCTTATCGATCAGGTAAACAAAGAACAAGAAACCCTACTAGTGGTGGAATAACATGAATAAATAGCTAGCATTGAGGAGTAGTCTTGCAACAAAGCAAATCCTAAATGTCTAATAAATCAATCCATTCCAAACATTATTGATATTTCAGATGCCATCTTGAAGGTTTCAATTAATTTGAGTTTTTCTACTTCACTTGGAATTAACCGCTATTGTCTCATAATGTATTGCATACTGAAGTGGTTAGTAGATAGTTTTTGTATGTAGATATATTCCCAAAGGTGAGCTCCGCCAACATAATTTTTATATGCTTTTGTCTTTTTTGCATAAATCTATTTTTTTTTGTTCCTTAAAATTATTTCTAATGCATATATAAAAAATGGAGGGCATTCAATATGTATAGATCAATAAATATTTTCCATATTTTCCCAAAAGTATTTTTGGGTTTCCTCCTTTTTTTTAAAATGATTTTCCCAAATTCTATAGGATAAAATTATTCACCTTAATCATTGCCAAAATTTTCAAATGCTATTTAAAATACTTAGAAATTAAAATATTTTTACAAAACTATTGCTAAAAATTTCATATTTACATGCTAAAAATTAATAAAAAACCTTAATCAATATTTTTATACTTTACAAAAAATTCTTTCATTCTAAAAACTTTTGAGGTTTTAAACAAAAGCGAATCCAAAAAAAATATTATAAAATTAAAACATCTAAACTACTCTTAAATTTTTTACTCTTCTTAATATCCTTAGTATGTATATTTTACTTTCTTTAATATCTTTATTTTTTTTTGTAAGTTTCCTATTTTCATGTCCATTACACACCCAACTACGAGGGAAGGGTAGCCCAAGATTTGAACCCAAGACTTACGGTTCGGTGAGACTTCATTTCCATGGCCACTACCACTTGAGCTACCCCATGCAGACTTCTTTAATATCTTTATTATTATTGATCAAGTAAAAGAGATCAAGAAACCCTACTATTAGTGGAGGAACATGAAGAATTAGGTAGCATTGAGGTGTAGCTCTGCATCAAACGAAATCCTACATGTCTAATCAATCCATTCATTCCAAGCATTATTGATATTTATGTCATCTTGAAGGTTTCAATTAATTTATGTTTTTTTTGCTTCACTTGGAATTTATTACATAATGAAATCTTGGTTAGTAAGATTTTTTTATATGTAGATAGTTTCCAAAAGGTGAGTTCCTCTAACATAATTTTTATATGCTATTGTGTTGTTTTCTTAAAGCTATTTTTTTTGTTCTTTGAAATTCTTTCTAATGCATATCTAAAAAAATGGATGGCATTCAATACGTATAGATTAAGAAATATTTTTCCATGGACTAATTTTCCATGTTTTCCCAAAAATATTTCAGAATTTCCTCTTTTTTTTAATGATTTTTCTAAATTCTATAAGATAAAATTATTTCACCTTAACAGTTGCCAAAATTGCTCAAATACTATATCAAATACTTAGAAATTAAAATATTTCTACAAAAATATTCCTAAAAATTAATATTTTACATGCTAAAATTAATAAAAATAATCCATCAATATTTTTATACTTAAAATAAATTTCTATCTTTCAATCATTCCAACAACTTTTAAAGAAATTTTAAACAAAAACCCATAAAAAAAATTATAAAATTAAAACATCTAAACTACACTTAAATTTCTTACTCTCTTTAATATTTTTAATATCCTTAGTATTTTTTAATCATAAAATTCATTTTTTTACATTACTATCTCATAATGACATATTTACCAAAATCTTAAACCACCTCTAAAGAAAATCCTCCCTATCTTTGAATCATAAAATTCATTTTTTGCATCACTACCTAATAATGACATATTTACCCAAATATAGAAAATTAACCTCTCAAACCCTTTAAACAATTTCTACATTTTATATTTCAAATCATTCAAACAACTTTCATATTTTACATGATTTAAAAAAGAAAAATCACTTTAAAAAAAAAAAGTAAAACATTTACACTGCGCTTAAAATCTCTTCCAAATCAACTTTTACATTTTACATGAATTTCAAACAAAAATCACTTCAAATAAAAGTTTAAAAAATGTTAAAAAAGAATTAAAACATTTACACTGCTTTTAAAATCTCCTCATCTCCCTTATACATTTGAATCATAAAATCCATATGTGACATGAATAAAAGCAATGACATACAGCTAAACCTTTTCCCTACATTCGTGCGTCATTTGATTCAAATGTCACATGGGTAAAAGGCCTGATATTCAGCTAAAGCAGGGAATCTGCATCATCACTACTTTACAGTGATTTGACAAATACAGCCAAAGTCGTCAGCACAAGGACTTTGATTTTCCAATTGTGGTGCAATAATGTCCGCGCAACTACATCAAGTTAACAATGAACTTTTGACGTACCAAAATTCTAATATTCGGCAGGCGCTCTCCGAAGCAAAAAAGCTGTGGGCGGCCAACTTCTGTCAAAAGGTCGGCTAAGTTTGTCGACACATAAATTTAGCTTCGGACGGCCAACTTCTGTCAAAGGTCGGCCATGTTTGTCGATACAGAGAAGCAGTCAAGATTGTGTACTGTCTCCTGTGCAACCGCACAACCGACGTTTTCTGTTCTCGTTTACAGCTGTTAAGTGACAGCGTTAGTTCTTGAATTGTCGCAGCAGATAAAATGACTGATGTCTGTCTTGGATTTTTGATAATGTCTCTGTCAGGAAATGTGACAGCTCAGCGTCTTTGGTATCAAAGTTGTCCAACTTCGTCGTGGGCTTCGACAGCAGCAGACTGACTGGTTTGCTTTTTTTGGAGATTAGGACGACGATTCTTGTAAAGGTGGAAGGGATGGAAGGCCCACAATTGAAATTATACAAATAAATGCCCACGTTTGTCTTCTGTTGACTTGATGTCCCTATGGGCCACAAACCGACATTTTCTGTAACCTGACATGCTGCGCCGTCACACAAATTATTTAGTGCCACTCCATCATAGTGAAGCAGTAATTTCAAGATCGCAATATTGCAATGGTGGGCTCGAATTCTTCGAACACTGTATTCGGCTGTTAAAAGGCTTAATCTTATGAGGCAGCCTTCTATGGTGTAAATGAATTTTTGTTTGTTTGGTACTTAGTTTGATTTTATCAGAAATTACATGGTTTGAGAAACGACGACTTTGGGTATTTAAGTCATCATGATCTGTGAGTTTGAGAAATGCTACTCAAGGCATTTAAGTCATTATGATAAGTGGTTATGATATGTAGGTTTGAGAAATTTTTATTCAAGACATTTAAGTTATCAAAATCACTCGATCACAAATCTACAATTATTCAGTGTATTAAAGTCTTTATGATCTGTAGGTTTGAGAAATTGCTACTTTGACATCAAAATATCTAAGTCGTCAAAATCACCAGATCACAAACCACTTTGCTACACCATTCTTTAACAACTAAACTAGATTCAACCCTTATAAAACTTTTAAAACACCCTAATTTTAAATCCAATAACTTTAAACTACTGTTTTCTCACTTCATAACTCAATTTAAAACCAAATTAATTAAAGCAGTAATTTCAAGATCGCAATATTGCAATGGTGGGCTCGAATTCTTCGAACACTGTATTCGGCTGTTAAAAGGCTTAATCTTATGAGGCAGCCTTCTGTTTTTATGGTGTAAATGAATTTTTGTTTGTTTGGTACGTAGTTTGATTTTATCAGAAATTACATGGTTTGAGAAACGACGACTTAGGGTATTTAAGTCATCATGATCTGTGAGTTTGAGAAATGTTATTCAAGGCATTTAAGTCATTATGATAAGTCGTTATTATAGGTGGGTTTGAGAAATTCTTACTTAAGATATTTAAGTTATCAAAATCACCTGATCACAAATCTACAATTATTCAGTGTATTAAAGTCTTTATGATCTATAGGTTTAAGAAATTGTTAATCTGACATCAAGACATCTAAGTCGTCAAAATCACCAGATCACAAACCACTTTATTACACCATTCTTTAACAACTAAAACTAGATTCAACTCTTATAAAACTTTTAAAACACCCTAATTTTAAATTCAATAACTTTAAACTACTGTTTTCTCACTTCATAACTCAATTTAAAACCAAATTAATTAAAAATAAAATGAAAGAAAAATACACTGTACTAAAACTTTAACATTTATGATGATGCTTTCCATTGACCATAATAGGTTGGATTGGAACAGACAATCCACGGTTGTGTACTGGTGGCTGAGGATAGCTTTAACTTCAAACTATTGGTCGGTACGAAACGACAGATAACCAGACTAAGAATACCTGGATAGTGATAATGAGTAATGAGCGTACTTCTGTGGTGCAAAACAACGGCCTTCAATGCAACGGTGGCACAATTACAGCAACAGAGTAGACAGCCATATATAGGAAACGAGAGTTTTAATTGAGTTAGATCTCTAATCAATTTGAATAGACAGGTGAATTCACAGTGAAAGAAAAAAAAAATAGATATTATTTTACTATAAACAGACTTTATAACTCAATATTTTCTGGGTTTGAAAATTGTTCTCAGTTCAGGTTTTATAACTCATTATTCTCTAGTGCGAAAATTGTTCTTAGTTTGGTTTTTTCAAAGTATTTTTTCTAGATTAATGGGGTGGAATTTAAAGTTTGCAGTGAGTGTGACCAAAAATTTATAATACCAAAATAATTTAAAAATTATAATTTCACAAAAAAATTAAATATTTATTTTTATTTTTGAAATGAAAATTTTATTAGATATTATTTTGGCATTCAACTGCGTTAGGTAAGTCATTCATGCATGACCATTTCTATGAGAGGTAGTTGACTAATTTCTCATGATTTTTGAAAAGTTCACTTAGCACTCATTGCATCGGGTGATGCTCATAGGGGTGAAGAACTGGGATTGAAACTAGTGAAATGTGGAGAACGAATCACATGGCATCAATCATCACTTCCGGGGCTTGCACCCAGTAACCAAGACTTCCCAGGAGGTCACCCATCCCAGATCTCCTCTCGTTTAAATTATGATTATCAAAAATATTTATGAATAATATTCAAATTTAAATAGTATGTAAATTATTTTTTGGCACACTAAATTCTAGTGTAATTAGATTTTTCCTCATAAAATCTTCAATAAATGACTTTTTCACTACAAAATAATATATCGAATGTCACTATCTATTCTATACCCAATAAATTATCATTATACCCAATAAATTATCATTAAACTTGTTAAATTGTGAGATACTTTTTATTTATTTACAATCACCACTCTTAAAATAAACTTATTTTATATTTTCCCTGGGTCAATGAAAACATTGTTTCCAACCTGTGCTTTCAAACCATCATAAATATAAATATCTTCCACAAATATCTAGCGAGTTAGTTTTTTAATGTTTTATTCTCCTTGCATATTCCTTATATATATAGGACTTCGATTTTTAAATAATAATTAGAATATCTAGTTTGATATTGTTGCTGCTGCTGTTTCTTTTAATAAACAAATTCACATTCCAAAACACATATGTAAATATTCTATTTATATGCAAATTCAACACCAAACTACATTTATATAAAAAAAGATAATAGATTGTGCACAAAGTTAACGCTGTTCTTTTTCCTTTTTCGACAAAATTAACTGAAAGGAACTCAATCGTTGTGGGATAACATCTGACTTCGAAGTCCTCAAACGTCAACATTTGAATTTTCACTCGTAAAAGCTCATTGGCATTTTCAAACCAGCTTTACGGGATATTATATCAAAGTTATTATGCAATTGTATGATATTGAAATTTAAAAAGTTTTTTTTATTATTATTAATATTTAAGATATGTAGGTTTTTTTTAAGTATATGAAGTTATTATAAAAATATTTAATAATACTAATATGTATACAAAATGGGTCATATATATTATATCAAAGTTAGTTATGCCATGGTATGATATTAAAATAAAAAACTGTTTTTTTCGATTATATTTATAGATAGGTAGGTTTTTTATGTATATTATAATTATTTTAAAAATATTTAACTATAATAATATTATACAAAATGGGTCATTCAGGTAGGTCAAGTTTTGTCAGTTTGACCTGTACCCATTATCCTAGCTCCCCTAACCAGTCCATATGAGAGGAGTCCCCTTTCTCAACTTCATGGTCGATAGGAGAAGAACTTATCCTTCATCGCTAGAGAGGAGAGCTTACCCGTAGCCCGAGAAGATCACGAGGTTGCTGCGGTCCCAACCCGGTACGATCAAGAATCGATCCAGTCGATTCCACCTTGGTAGAAGTGTGATAACCCACAGCAACAACTAGTCATTTTCAGAGCGTTTTTGTCTCTAGTTCTCTCGGTTGCTAGGATTAAAGTTTGGTTTTGCAAAATTTACTCAATACTCAGCTTTCCATTGATGGCCATAGAGTTTGGTTTTGCAAAATTTACTGAATACTTGGCTTTCCATTGATGGGCATGGTCTTCTATAAAGGAAACACATCTAATTTGGTTACTATCACTCATGTTGCATGTGATTGACTAAATGAGTGGGCATGTGGGGAGGGACCTGATCCCATCCCACAAATAGCCATGACTAGTAATCATCAGTCTAATGTAGGTAGATAGAGAGCCTCTAATGGTGATCAAAATAGGCCAGACAATCCAATCCTTGATAAAATCACAATCTCGCTTCAAGAAGAGATGTCTCCCTAAAGCAGGTAAACCATAAATTTGTGGTTCAACCCATGAAATTGGAAGGCTATTGCAAGTATATGAGAGATCATGCTCTCATATTCCATGAGTGTCTCTACTTAATCAGACAACATATAGGACAGGCCCTACACGACATGCAAAGCTCAACAAACAAGTGAAAAATCTTATAAAGAAAGGTGTGGTGAGAGAAAGCATGAGTCGATGTGTTGTACTAGCATTGTTGACTCCGAAGAAGGATGGTACATGGAATATTTGCACAAAGAATAGAGCAAACAATAAAGTTACCATCAAATATCAATTTCCTTTACTTTGCTTGGATGACACAATGGATGTGCTTATAGGAGCTATATATTTTAGTAAAATTGATTTGCAAAGAGGATACCACTAGATCCAGATTTGGGAAGGAGATAAATGGAAAACTGCCTTTGAGACTAGAAATGGCCTATATGAGTGGATGTTGATGCCATTTGAGTTATCTAATGCACCTAGTACTTTCATGAGACTAATGAATATTGTGCTTCAACCTTACATCAGTAAGTTTGTTGTAGTTTATTTTGATGACATCCTAGTTTTCAGTAAGAGCAAAGAGGAGCACTTGAAACATTTGAAGGTCATGTTTGATGTGTTAAGAAAAGAGAATCTTTATGAAAACTTGAAGAAGTGAGGTTTATGCAAGAAAGTTTGTTGTTTTTATGGTTTTTCCTCTTTGCAAAAGATGTAAAGATGGATTCAAAGAAGGTCATAGAAATTCTAGAGTGGCATAGTCCTAGAAGTATAACAAAGGTAAGAAGTTTTCATGGGTTGGCCACATTTTATGGAAAGTTTATTCAAAATTTTAGCAGTATTGTAGCACCCATAACATATTGTACAAAAGGAGTGGAATTCACGTGGACTAATGAAGTTGGGGAAAGCTTTAGGTTTCTAAAGAAGAAGGTAAATGAAGCTCCCATATTAACATTAGCATATTTTGATGAAGTATTTGAGGTAGATTGTGATGCCTCACAGGCATTGCAGTTGTGCTTAGCCAAGAAGGCCGACCAATGGCTCTTTTTAGTGAAAAGTTGAATAAGGTAATGGAGAATTATTCCACATATGATGTAGAATTTTATGCAATTGTGCAAGCACTGCAACACTAGAGGCATTATTTAGTGCTGAAGGAGTTTGTTTTATTTACAGATCACATGAAATTAAAATATGTGAACACAAAAAAGAAACTAAATAATACACATGCAAAATGGGTCTCTTTTTTTACAAGGATATACATTTGTTCTCAAGTACAAGTAAGGAAAACATAATTAGGTTGCATATGCTTTAAGTAGGAACACTATATTTTTTACAAAAATGGAAAATGAGGTAATTGGTTTTGATGCAATCAAGGATATGTATGAATCAGATAATGATTTTTGGGAAATTGTGGAACAATTTAAGAACCTGCTAGCGTGAAACTTGGATTTTGTTCAAGGTGAATACTTTATGAAATATCGCTACCTCTTCAAAGGAAATAAACTATGCATCCCAATTGGTTCTATGAGAGAAAATATTATCTCAGAGTTTCACATGCTTTGAGTATTAACACTATACTTTTGACAAAAATGGAAAATGAGGTAATTGGTTTTGATGCAATCAAGGATTTGCATGAATATGATAATGATTTTTGGGAAATTGTGGAACAATTAAAGAACCCACTAGTGGTAAACGTGAATCATATTCGAGGTGAATATCTTATGTAATATGGATACCTCTTCAAAGGAAAGAACCTATGCATCCCAATTGGTTCCATGAGAGAAAATATTATCTCAAAGTTTCATAGTAGGGGCTTGGCTAGATATTTTGAAAAGGCTAATAAGATACCCTTAATACAATATAAATATTAATGGCCAAAGATGAAAAGAGACATAACCAAGTATGTGGAAAGGTGTATGATTTGTCATGTTGCTAAAAGCCACTCACATAATAGAGGATTGCATATGTTGTTGCTAGTACCTCGACATCCATGGACAAATTTGGGCATGAAATTTGTGTTGGTACTTCCAAAAATAAAATGAGGTAATGATTCTATTTTTGTGGTTGTGGATTCATTCTCTAAAATGTATCATTTCATTTCTTGCAGGAAAAGTAGTAATGCAATGAGGGCGACATAATTGTTTTTTATAGAAATTGTTAGATACAGTTTGGTGTTCTAAATGTTATTACCTCCAATAGGGACACTAAGTTCTTGGGTCATTTTCAGAGGATTTTAGGAAAGAATATGGGAACTAAGTTATAGTTCAATAATGCCTACCATCGTCAAATATGTGGGCAAACAAAGGTAGTCAATCATAATTTGGGAAACCTATTAAGGTGCATTATTGGAAAGAAACCCAAATAGTGGGATTGGGCATTAGCCTAAGCAGAATTTTCCTATAATAGTTTCGTAAATAGATCCATAGGTAAATCACAATTTCAAATTGATTATGGTAGGAATCCTAAGGGTTTTCTAATTTTGGTACATCTACCATTTGGAGATAGAATCAATGATGATGGGGAAGCATTTGCATAACACCTTCAACAATTGCAACAAGCAGTGAGATAGAAGTTACATGATAGTAATGAGAAGTATAAAACTATAGTAGATGTTGTTCAAAGCATCAAGTATTCAATGAAGGTGATTTAATGATTATTTATTTGTGAAAAGAGAGGTTTCCTAAAGGAACATACCAGAAGTTGAAGTATAAGAAAATTGGTCCTTGCAAGGTTCTCAAGAAAATCAACAACAATGCCTATGAGATAGATTTACCAGTTGATCTAGATATTTCCCCTATGTTTAATGTTTATGATTTATATACTTTCCATTGTGAATATCTGGGTGATGACAATGAGGAGGAGGTGGTTTGGAAACCAATAATTCCGAGCAAAAAAGGGAGAAGATTACATATATTTTAGATAATCTTGAGGAGAATTCATATCAAAAGAGGAAAACATAATAGATATATGGTATAGTGGGAAGGATTGGCACCAACATAAAATACGTTGATTACATAATGGGATTTGATAAAATTGGATCTAGGTAGGTGACAATAGTTTGAGGACAACAACTTGCAAAAGTTAATGTTCTTTTCAACCAGAAAGGAATGCTGCATGTAATTAGCATATTAGCATTTTTCATAGGGGCAAAGTTCCTTCATATGAGGCCTCAAATTGCGCTTTATTGTTTTTTCTATATTTTTTTTAAGAGATGATTTTAGTGTGTTTTTTTTTTTTAATAGATTTTTCCTTTTTAGAGATTTTTTAAAAATTGTAATTAGATTTATATTTTTTGAGTGATTTTTTTTTTATTGTAGATAAAAAGTGTTTAATTTTCATTGTAAAAAAAGGATGGAGAAAGGAGAGGCCAAAGGATGTTCATTTGCTTTTGGTTCCAATCGTTGTTGGTTATAATACATTTGGTCAAGTAGAAATTGTAGTTTAGTCCTTTTGGCTTCATCAAATTGGAAGGATATCACTACTATTTGAAATTTTATGCTCTTATATGCAAATTTATTGGTCTATGGTTGAATGAGAAGGATCTTGTGAAGTGGACTCATGATAAATGGAAACCCAAAGGCCAAATTGATTTGAAAGTATGAGCAAAAGGATTTTTACGGTGATCTTCTCCAACCTCAAATATAAGGCTAGAGTATTTGAAAACAACCCTGAATTTTTTAACAATGTTTCCATTTTTGTGATATTTTGGGAGGAATGCTACAATCCTAAGAAAAGGAAATTTTTTGTACCTCTAGTTTGGGTCTAGCTTTTTTCTCTACCATCGGAAATTTTGGATCCAAAGATTCTCAAAGGAATTTTCAATTCCCTTGGAACTTTTGCTAAAATCTCAGAGCTCATTAGGAGAGTTTGTACTACCTCTTATGCCAGAATTTTTGTACATGAACATATCCTAGCCCCTATAGAAATCTATTCAAATTTCTCACCATGATAACGTCTGGAGCCAACCTCTAGATTATGAGCATGTTCCATTCCAATTCCAGCATTGCCACAAGTATGGCCACCCATTATGAGATTGTTCGATAAGGAAAGTTGAAATGCAAGAAGTAATTTGAAAAACAACTTCGAAAGGGTTTCAAAAAATGGTCAATAAAAAGAGAAACCCTAAAATCTAATCAATCCAATTGAAGGAAAATGCCACCATAGTAGAAAATAAGTTTTCAACACTCAAATCTGGTAGATAATATAGAATTGTTTGAAGATCTAATGACCTTATACCTAATCGAGGAGATCCCTCATGGGAAACCCTCTCCGAAAAGAAAGAGCCCATAAACCCCATCTGTAAATATAGATTGGGAGGAGTTGTCCATCAAAGAAGTGGTTTGAATGGATGTAGATGAGTATTCTAAGCGTCAAGGAACATTTTTTGGCAAGTCTACTTAAAGAATGAAAAAAGTGTACCTGCATGCCATTCCTAAGGAGCAAAAATATCAATATCATTAAGATTATATCAAATTGCAAAACTAAGGAAAAGAAGGAGACAGGCAGAGTGGATCAAAAACTATAGGATTGTGCATTCAAACTTATAAAGTTAAAGGTAGAGACCAAATAATTAAGGAAAGAAAAAGAAGAGGTAGGAGAACTACCAAAGAGTCAATCTAGATGGTTGGTAAATATCTACTAAATACAGGCTAGGTGGTCATGCTTCCAGAGGTGCTTTCCTCCTCCACACACCACCAAATGAATATTATCACTTGGAATATTTTCTTCCTCAACAACCAAGGTAAACAAAGGTATCTTAGAGATAGAATAAACATGGAGAACCTTACAATTCTAATGTTATAAGAGACAAAAGTGTCAAGTGAAAAGGTTTAGGAGATTGCAAGTTAGTGCTAGAAAGGATGAAAAACAATAGATTTGAATGAAAAAGGGAGTATTGGATGGCTTGCTATCCTTTAGACCCTCTTGAAGTGACCTACAAGGACTATATTTCCTACCCACACATTCTTTCTGGAAGATTCGACTATGATCCAGAAGCATTAGAGCTTCCAAGCCATTAACTCTTCAATTTGGAAAAGCTTCAAAAAAGGGTCATTATTTTTAAGAAGAAATTATATTCTTATATGTAAATAAATTGTATTTTTTGAGTTGAGATATTTTATGATTTATAAAACTAGATGAGTCATAATTTTAGAAAATCTATGGATAGGTGATATTTTGTCCATAAGGAAAAAGCAAAGTTGCCTTGAAAAGCATGAGAGATGTATGGATAAATCATGAGAGATTTCACAAATAAATCATGAGAGCTTTAGGGAATAAATCAAGGAGTGATTTATGGATTTAGAAAAATATACTTTCCTGGAGTGATTTATGGACTGCTTTTAGGATTTAGAAAATATATTTTATTTATTGATTCTATTTATTGTAAGCCTACGTGAAATGAGAACATAACAGCAAAAGATATGTAGTATCAAGCCATAGAGAGTGAATAGAGAGAAATGAGAGTTTTCTGAGTGTATGTGTATGTACATATTTGCTTTAATGAAATATAGTTTCATATATTTGTGGTGCTCATGAATTATCTTTATATGAATGGAAGAATCTTAATTTGTGAAGGCTCTATAATTCAATGTAAGTGAAGTATAACTTTATATGAAATACTTTTGGAGAAAACATTAAGGGCTTGATGATGAAGTGATTTGTCATGTGATATAGAGAAGGTGAATTTCTAAGAAAATTCAAATTTTCCTACATCAAGTGGTATTAGAGATGGTACACTCTTTTGAATTAAGAATTGTAACTAGAAAATGGACAATTTCCAACAAGTATCAGTTGGGTAGAAGTTGTCAGAGGGTAGTTCCATAGTGAGTGTGGGTAAAATCACCAAGAGAATGTTCCAGATAAGGAATCAAAAATACCAAGAGGCTAAGCCATTAGGGGAATTTCGAGGTCTAAAATGGGCCTCCTAAGAAAAATGTAAAACAAAAATAAACTTTATAAGAACCAATAGGATTCAATACCATGATTTCAACTGTGGGGGATGATTTACCATTTTTGGAGTAAAAAAGTAAAAAGTTTAAAAAATAATAAAACTACTTTTTCAACTTATCTCCCTAAGGTTCTACTCAAACTTTGATCAGGAGTACTCGTTGGATGCAAAATTTGATTCCTCATTGAAGGAGTGCCCATGTTTCATACTCTCAATGGACCCTTCTACACGAAAAATGAGAAATGCATGAAAAAACATGATTGCAATCACACTTTTCATGCATTTCTATATTTTTCATGTAGCAAGGTTCATCGAAAGTATGCAAAGTGGATACTCCTTGGATAAGAAATCGAATTCTACATCCAACGAGTGTTTTTCCTTGAAATTTGAATAAACACATAGGGAGATAAATTGAAAATACAAGCTGAAAAAACAGTTTTCTTTTTTTTCCCTCTAGAACTTGATGATGTAATCTAATCTTACTTTATTTTTTCGACTATTATTTTATAATTTCCTTAGGATGACCATTTTAGACCTCAAAATTCCCCTAATAATGGGAGGAAGCTTGGTGAGGTATTGGCAGCAAGTACAGAGTTTGCTACAGAGGAGAGGTTTGGTCGCAGTTCAATATTGAGCATGGAGAATCTCACAAAGATAGAGAGAAGGATGACCACAAAGTGTAATTACAAAGGTTAAGGTGAAAGCCATAGGAGAATGAAGGAAGATGTAAAGGAAAATGACATCAAGAAGAGAACGAGTGATAAATATATTAATAGGGACCTTGCTGAAATGAAAGCACGATTGAATTTTCTTATGGAACTACTACAACAAGACGTTAAAGACCATAAATGCAGATAGATTTTTAAGAAGAAAGTTAAATGGCCAGTTAAGGAATTGTTTGCAAGGAAGCTGCAAAAGATGATGAGGCACATGATAAGAACCTTGTTGAAAGAGGGGGAAATAAAATCAATTGAGTACGAGAAAGAAAAAGTGCACTATTGTGGAGAAGAGGATATAACAGTGGATGAGATCCAAGAATCTCATATTTATGAAAATAATGGATTTTATGTGAATGCATGCCTAAACATTGAAGTTGAGCATGAGGAGATAATTAAAGAAATAGAAGACAATCTATTTCCTAATGATAGCGTTAAACCTCAACTAAAACATTCAAATTTAATGTTTAACAATTTTGATGAGGAGATGAGGTATTTAGAGGAATGGCTAGTAAGAGATGCATGTGACTACATAGAGGTTGCAAGAATAGTTCAAGTTGATTTAGAGCAACATATCATAGTGCTATTTAACAACAATATGGAGGAAGAGAGCCGGCAACATATGGAAGTTGAGAGTAGAAGGTTTCAACAACCAATAATAAAGTTATATGAAGAAATTAATGAGATTTGGATGTTGATGGAGAGAGTGTTCATTAAGAGGTATTGTAGAAGGAAGAACAACCAAATCAAAGGAAGGTTGAAATTTAAAGTTTGGAAACCTAGAGAAGCAAAGGAAACAACAATTGAAGAAGTGCAGCAACAACATAATGAATGGGATGACAAATTCAAAACCAAAGTTTGAGATTGTGGAGGATTCATAAATTCATGACACGTGAATAGGAGGTCATGAGATTTTTCCACCTTGGGATTCTGATGTAGGAGTGTTATCAGGAAAACTAGTGTCCATTCAGAGCTGCTATTCCCACTAAGATGAGTAGCTATCTTAGAAACAAACAAACTAAAGTCACTTGTGTTTTCCTTTATGAGAAATAGATGAGAGAGAAGCAGAGAGTACCAACCTGAGTCTTTCACTTGGATCCTTGCTTGTTTCCTCTCCCCTTTGATAGAGCTTTGCCACTCTTTCCTTACTTGTCCCGCTTCAGAGAACACTTGTAGAGTCAAAGCAGCATAATACCATCAAAGCATAGAGATCTATAACCATAAACAATATAGGATTAGATATATATATTAACCATACAAATGCATATATCAATACAAGATTCAGAGATATACAAGAATATGGAGGAAAACTCAAATAACTTTATTAATAGAAGTAGTAGAAGAGAGGATTACAACCCATTGATCTGACCCAGCGTCATCCTCCTAGCATGAAAGCCCTCTTCACCTCATGAAAAGCTAGATCACCCAACACTATGATGTTACACAGAGAAACCAACAGCACTTCCTTACAAGATACAAAATTCCAGCCTTTAGAACTCTAGGATGAGGGATCCATATATAGATATTTGCAGGTGGGTGAGTCAGCTTCTGGGATTTTGATTAGTGTCATTTCTCTAATAGTTCTTGGTTCCACTTGGAGATTTCGTGATCTCTTACTCATCCCTAGGTGAATTCAGAGAAGAAAGTGTCAAATGGGCAGTTTCAAGAAGATTCTTTGGGTTTCCACCTAGTCAACTGCCTCTGCCATTTGTCTGCACTCGCTCATCGCACCCTACAGAAGGGATTTTTAGTATGCATTACATTTTCTGTATGTAGTAGGTGAGATGCATCCCACCCTTAGCACTGAGCAGTTTGTATGGTCCAGTTTTGACCAGTTCTGAGTAGTTTTTCAGGGAGAACTTCTGGAAGATGATGTAATCAGCTGACCTTGTTCCTTTAGGGTATGAAACAACACTTTTAGGGGTTTAGAAGCATTTGTTTTATGGACATATGAGATTGGAGTTGCAGTGCCAAAATATGTCTATAACAAATACATCATTAAGATCTGGAGAATATCTATTGACGCATCCCCTGATGATGCACTCACTTGGTAGTCTGAAATGTTGGGTTCACAAAACTCTATAATAGGTCATTCCTCCTCTATCTAAAAATTTGAAGTCTGTCCTATCATAATATAATCATGGCACTTTGATAATATTCATGGATCCAATTTGGATCACCTTGAATTGTTCAATCAAATGAATGAAAGACCATCCCAAAGCCTATCTATTTTTATGACTTTTAATGATGGAAGCAAGTCTTAGGATTTGTTATATGTGGGAAAATAAACCTTGGTGCCACGTACACTCATCTGATCCACTACAGGGTCACTTGGGCTCCACCATATACCTCACCCTATAAACACATGTGCACTAGTTTTATGCTTGAGACTTGAAGCTTGACCAACGCACTTGCCAGATCACCACCAACTTTTATTGATGACATATTTCCACGTGATATTATTTGAATGGTGCTATATGTCATCTGAAAATAGGCCACTTGGTCATCAAAAATGGATAGTTCCACCTTCCATGTGTCATGTTGATAGTGTGATATGTGATCTGTGTCATGTAATCAAAATCACGGTTATGCGACATCATCATGGTCCTAGGTCCTTGAGCCACTTTGGTAATCGAATTTCACATATACACTTGGGACTACACAACCAAGGATTAAGACTAATCACTGATTAAGAAAAAATAAGAATAATTTAGGATTAAGCCTAATCCATAATTATTGAAGCTTAAGCCTTAATTAATTATGCCTATTCCAATTCATTTAACTAGCCACGTAGACCAATCAATTCCTTCTAGTCATCACAATTGATCACATCAACCAATCACTTGGGCACTTGTTCTGATTGCCTAACCTACTCATCACAATCCTCATGTCCATGAGTGCATTCATTTAACCAACCTCACTATCAAAGCACTCTCTGCCACCTGTGCTTGTCGCTAGTCTACTTGTTGAGGTCACATGTCCCTAGATGTGTTCATTTATCCAACCTTCATAAACCAATCGAGGTTATGGGGGTGAGGATTAAGACTTATCCCTAATTAGCTTAGCGTAACACTTAGTTAGGCTAATCACCATGTGAATTAACATTGTAGTAGAACTTGAAGTAGTTGGAACCTTACAAATACTTTAACTTTAATTTTCTCATCACTCATTTGGAGTTAGATCAAGTTCCATATACCACTGCAAATTTTTTGAAGAACACACTCAAGCTAAAACTTAGTTCTCTCATTGAGACTGAGGAACTTAAGAAAAAATTCCATCAAAGATATTTCCTTTGTCCTTGACCTTAAGATAGGTAGCAACACTCATTGACAAAGTTACCAAGCTCCCCATGAACTTGACACAACCAAGTACAACTGCCAACATGCTAAAAGATCATTGAAACATTTCCTAAGCTTCCCCTAAACCAACTATAGCTACTAACATGCTCAACAATGTATGTTGATTTAAAATCAATGTTAAAACTTTGAAATCAATGACAACACTTTTATCAACAATATCCCCTTTTGGAATTGATGGAAACACCACCAAACATCATAGGTTATTGATGGTAACACTACCACTTGGAAACTCTCTTAGCACCACTCCCCTTATCAAGTTGTTGAAGTGTCTCACTCTCTACTACCACGACTTGTTCACTCTCTCCATTTGCTTCTGATGATTGATTACTTTTACATTTGAACTATGATTTTATTTTTGTTATCTACCATTTTATACTTAGGATATTGTTCTTTAAACCTTCAACCAACATGACATATTTAGCCTTAGCATTTTTAATGTTAAGGAAAACTAATCCTCTTCCCATTATTCTTGATGGTGTATCATTTTCAACAATTATATTTCCATCTTTGACTTCTATTAGAGAACATTAGAGAATTTTTGAGGGAAACAATGGGCCTCAAAACAAAAATGTACAACCAAAATGATCTTTATAAGAACTAGAATGATTCAATATGATGATGTCAACCATGGGATATGATTCACCATTTTCAGAGTAAAATAGTAAAACGATTTAAAAAAAAAAAATCAACTCATATTTTCAATTTATCTTCCTACCGCTTTACTCACATTTCTAGAGGGAGCATTCACTGGATGCAAAATTTAATTCCTCATCCAAGGAGTACCCATGTTGAATACTTTTGATGGACCCTGCTACACAACAAATGAGAAATACATGGAAAACATGATTGCAATCATGTTTTTTCATGTATTTCTCATTTTTCATGTAAAAAGGTCCGTTGGAAGTACGCAAAATGGGTATTCCTTGGATGAGGAATTAAATTTTGCATCCACCGAGTGCTCCCACATGAAATTTGAGAAAACCATAGGGAGATAAGTTGAAAATACGAGTTGAAAAAGTAGTTTTCTTTTTTTTCTTCTTGTTAGGTCCTTATAATACTAGTGATTACCCCATTACTATTGTAGTTCTATCCCTTATTAATATTGTTGTGCCCCTATTGTCCCAATATTGTTATTACTGTGCCCCATAGAATCCCTCTAATGTTATTTTTGTGCCTTTATATTATTATTGTTAGGTCGGCTGGGTTATATTGTGACTCCTTATTCCTATATATAGAAAGGAGGTTTTGTCATTTGAATCATCAAAGAATCATTCATTTGCGTAATGTAAAGGAGGTTGCCCCCTAGAAGAGGCTAAATTCTAAGGCGTTGATTCTATCTTTTCTATCTTTTTGTGAGCTGGTTTCATAACATTTGGTATTAGAGCCTTGGATTCTAGGGTTTCACTGCTCCAAATAGGTCATCGTGGCATTTTCACTATAACTTTTTTTCTGCGATGTTTTAGAAGTGAAAAAAAACCCATTTGAGAAGAAATCGCATTGAACCCTGGATCTGAATCTCAAAGCTTTTTGCACTATATTTGCGGAGATATTATTTGAGGAAGTTGGCCTTTTTGCAGACTCCTAAATTACATTCCAAACAGGTGACCTGGGAAAAATCGTCATAACTTTCTATCTGAGAATTGGATTGAAATTTCATGAGAAGGTACAGAAAGAGGACAAACTGTAGTTTCTTGTATATATTTTTCAGAGCCAAAGGTTGAAACAGAGACACGTGGCATGTCGTACAAGTTCGCTCTACTGAACTAGTCTATAATCAGGTCACTGTGGGAGATTTGGCATAACTCTTCCTTGGAGAATCCAATTTGGATCAGACCGGTGGCATTGGAAAGAGGACACAGAGGGCTACTATAGGTCACAATTTCAGAAATAGATGATCCGAAATTATAGATATACATTAGAGGCAATATCGAGCTCCTACATAGTGAAAAAAGGTGTGTAGATTTTTTTAAATTTTTGCTTAAGCTTGGTTTGAAAAATTATTTTGAAGGAATTCAAAGGGCATAGTAGAGCATTATTATCTGTAACTAATGCCCCAAGGAAAGAAAATTCAAACACCTAGTAAGCAACTTGAAAGCTCCAGCATGACTCATGAAGAAGAAGAAGAAATGCTACATGATATATCAAAATTACAAGACCAAGTGCAACAAATGTCACTCTCACAAAAGCTAATAGAAGCTAAGATAAATGGCATGGAAGCTAAGATGAATGGCATGGATGCTAAGATGGATGGCATGGATGATAAGATGGAAGAATTGAAGATAAATTTGAATAAGTTGCTACATGAAATGGTCATTGTTAGCTCTGCCATATAACATTGATTTTCTGAAGTCGGAAGCACATTTTGTTCGTAGTCATGCTCAAAAGGGACTTATAGTGGTTGCCCTCACCTTCTCCCTTACCTCTCTCACCCTCCTTTGGTCTTTATTTCTCGTGTTTTTTTGTTGAAAATCATATTAAGTCCCTTTTCAAGCCCCGGGTGTTAATACACAAAACCTTATAAAACCCACACCTACACACCCGCGTGCCTCCATAAAGCTTCACCATAACCCCAGACGTTGATCTCCGCCACCCAGATCCAATGGTTCCCCCACCAAATTCAATGAATAACCTGCTTATTTGTCTCCCCATCGTCTGATCACCTCTGCCCTGATCGGGTGGCATTCGCTCTCCCCGCTCCCACGAAGTGACAACATGTTAACTCGTGATGAAAAGTGGTTTTCATTTTTCCCTGCCGCCGTGCATCACCATCTGAATGGTATCGCACACCCTTGTACCTTTACTTCCCATCGCCCAAAAGTGGTGCAAGCAATACCACTCACTGCTCGAACCCATTCTCTCGCTCAATAACGCCTGCTCATCTTCGAAGCCCGATGATCGTTGGATCTGTCCGCCTGAGATCTAACGGACTGTGTTCACTCCACTTCCATATTTCCTGGTACTCCCCACCAAGCCATGCCCGCCATCCATATGCTCAATCTGATGGCCAATCTTGTTCCTCCATCCAATTTTTCCACCTGACATGCAGTACACAACCTTTGATTGTTTCGTGCTCTTGAAGGACGAAGATAACCAGTCTTCGGCACTGATTGCAGTAGTTCCTCAATAACCACATCCAAGAGATAGTAGGGACGAGAAGGAAAAAAGACAAAGCTTGATCAAGAAAATGTATTTAATAGTTATGGGACTCCATTCCACACGACACTCCACCTACCCGTGAGGACAGCAGAGCACCTTAGAATATCGAATTTACTCATTAAAGCAGGCAAATTGCACCAGAGACTCCATTAGGCAGTTAGAGCGATTGGTGGCCAATTATGACCCCTCCATACCTAGAATGGGCGAGTGCCTTTGTAATTCAAACTCTATATATACCCAGAAACAAGATGTAATCAAGGTGGATGGTTGTTGTTTTGTTGTAAGGTTCAACTTCTGGAGACTGTAACTGCTTTGATATTTGCAGTGTCTCATCTTCATTTTTAGCTAATACAAGCTCCTTTTGCTATTAATTGCTCACTTTCCATTCTTATTATATTCTAGGTTGTGCCTGTTATGCAGTTTTCCTGAACTCTTGATGTTTAGCATTAGAGGAGCTATCATCCTACCTCTGTGTTAGAATCTTGTATGTATCAGTGAATGTGTTATTCAGGTTTCTTTTCACTTAACGCTAGAGAGCTGTCATCCTGTCTATGCCTTAGGGAATTAGATTTGCAAACCTCTTTACTGGATGCAGCTGGCCATCACACGGTTTTGTGCATCTGCTGGTGTGATCAGTATTCTCCATGTTCACCCAATCCTTAAACTATGAGTAATTGGTGGTCTAAAGCCTTGTAGTATGGGGGTGTTCACGCATGTCTAGAGTCAAGCAAAGTAGGAGTGGTTATCTGGCCTAAACAAGCATCATTCCTTCCATTAATCCATCTGCAACATTAAGTTGAATTAGTAATGTCTCGAGCATCTCCAAGCTACAACCTAGGAGAGTTTCTTAGGGAGATGACATTAATTGGTGTCATTGCCGAGGAGAGGAGATTGAAGCTCAACTTCCCTGGGAGAACGACACAGTTCTAGCTTTGATGATAGACAAAGTCTGGACACATTTATGGTTGTAATCATTTATCTGGCAACTCTACTAGATAACCAACCTGGTGGCGACTCCACATTACAGTTCTGGCTCAATTTGTGGGGCATACTCAGAGAAATCCTCGGAAATCACCAGCTGACCCAGTGCCTGAACCTGAGAAGATTGTTAAGCAGAAGAAAACATCACTGAAAGGAGCATCAAGATCAGGTAAGCCTAAGAAATCTTATGTATCTCCGCAAGACAAGATTATAGCTGAGGATCTACAGTTTGAATATATAGAGCCCAGTATTGTTAGTGAAGAAATACCCTCAGAGATTCATAAAGCTCCTTGTTCATTTAGTTCCCCTTTGGATCTCAGTCCCAAGGAAGTCTCCCATCCAATCCATCATATTCCTATGTCCCTCTCATCTATTTCATTGCTTCCTACCATTCAATCTACCAGTATCCTTCCATCCACCCTCGTCATGGCAGGCCAGCAAGCTCCCACAAAGATGGAAGAATCATAACTGCTAGATACAGACCTTTGGTCTTGCCTGTTCCTTTGAATGCCATGCCTGCAGGAGAATACCAGAAGTATATGCCTAAATTCACTGGTACAGAGGGAGTAACAGCTGAAGAACACCTTGAGTATTTTTATAGTTATGCTGATAACCTAGACATCAGTGAAGATGATGTGTGGATGAGGGTTTTTGTCCAAAGCCTAGATGGAGAGGCTAGAAAATGGTTCAGAGAATTAACCCCTAGGTCTATAGCAGACATTGAGGCCTTAGATGATGTGTTCCTAAAGCATTGGGGGGATAAGAAAGATCTGCTCTATTATCATACTGAATTTGGGAACTTGCAGAGGGAAAATGGTGAGCTGCTATCTGATTTCAATAAGAGATTCAACTTCATGTACAACAGAATACAAGCTGAAGTGAAACCCACCCCTACTTCTGCTAAGATCACCTATTCCAATGCCTTTGATTCTTATTTAAGTTTACTACTCAGGGAAAGAAGATGTGCTTCTCTGGCTAATATGCAAGATGAAGCGTTGGAAGTAGAATCAAACATCATGACTGTAGAAGGGCTCGAAGGTAACACTAATAAGAGAAGATAGAGGGGTGAGCTCTCATCATCCTTAGATCCTAAGATCGATAAAATGGCCAGGATGATAGAGTCATTAGCCTTTGAAGTTTCCAAATTAAGGGTTGAGCGACATTCAGGGAAAGGACAAGCTCCTAATACCTTTTGTCATGCGGAAAGAGTTATGTTTGCGGACAAACCTAACCTCCCTAGGAGTCTAAGACTCTCTAGTGACAAACAAACCAAACAAGAGCAATCCTTCTCTAAATATACATTATTCTATGAGAGACCAAGTGTTTTTCGATCTTACCTTAGGTCCAACGCTTGTTGTAGCAGTCCAGCCTTGCTGATCCAGATGAGTTCCTCCTTCACTTTAAGACCTGCATACACTAACAAATCAAACGATTACATAACATCTGAATATTTCATAAAACAAAGCATATTCATCACATAGACCAAGGAGTACATGAAATAATTCATTAACAACAAATCATTGAGAAGAATGGACTTATTTGTATTAAGGAAACAAAAAGGGAACCATTACAACCTGAGCCTTGGTGTTGTGCAAGCTCCTCCCAGGGTCCAACAAGAGATTTCCTCTACTTTGACAAGCTCACCCACTCCCAATATGGCAACAAGAAAGGATAGTGATCTCTCCTCACAAGTCAACAATGGAAGTCCTAATTCCAGCAGCATTTACCCTTTGGAATGTTCAGCTTTCAACCTCCCCTCCTCTGGCCCAATGCCTGTATTTATAGTATTCTAGAGGAAGTTATTCAGTTCCAACATCAATGGGATACTCCCTCTTTTGGATGGGGTAGCTCCTCTCTTGATGGGATAAGATCCTCTATCATAGGGATGCATGAACCATCTGGAGGCGCTCAATACACGTCAAACACTCTTCTAGAAGGCTCTAGAAGTGACCACAAGTAACTTTTAAAGATGAAACTTGCGCCTTTTGACCTTTACAGGGGTACGCACCCTAGCTTTAGTATACAGAGCGTATTACTACGCAGGTCTAATGTATATGAAGTGCGTACACGCAGGCAAGGTAGAGAGAACCTGCGTACCCAGAGATAAACATGTTTTCAAGTGACTTTCTCTCTCTTTGAAGTTTTGACATGAAGAGCAGAGGTATGGGGCTTGACAAAGAGGACAATGTGGCTATTGATGAGGCCACATAAACTGCAGATAGTCAAGGTGACAAAATTCAGTGTAACAGATTGCCACCTAAAGTACGAAGCCTGTAATAGATAAGGGTTTTATATCATATAGGAAGGGTGAAGTACTTTATCATTTCGAGGATCATCTTGTGGAGAGCCCAGTCAGAACCTGTAATTTTCAACACAAAATACATGTATAAGATCATATCATCGCTGAGGTAGGCATTCCCATACTTAGATCAAAACTTTAACTATTGGACTAACTATTTTGGTACAAGAATGATTTCATAATACATCATAATCATAGACTAGTGTAGACACAGTATGGGCGCAGCCATCTGTTTATGATGGTCTACAACATAATGAATACAAAATTCCTCGCAGCCTGGATGGTGGAAACTAGATCCAGGGTCTTCATTTCTGCTCCCCGAATTGGTACGATTCTAGCCATGTGAATGAATGAGTCGATGTCCAACATGGTAGAAACCACTTGATTACCAGTCAATGATGAAAACTGTTAACAAGCATGAGAGAGACCACCAGTAATGTCAATGGTTCTCAAAGTATCCAGCACAATCCATGAGATGTGAATGAATGAGTCGATGTCGAACATTTCATGGAATCCTTCGATCGCAAGTCAATGATGAAAACTGACGTCGAAGGCGAGAAACCTGCCATTGATGCATGCAGACTCCAAGATACTGACGATTTCTAAGTCGAATTTCTAGATAATGTTCTGATGTCGATAGAAAGCGACCCGTCGCAGGCAAGCCTACAACACGAAATCATAGTTCAAGTTGAAGAAATGTTGCTGCAAAGACTGACTCAATGATGACACAATGAATGATAGGTATTTTGCGGTCGAATGTTTTGTTTCAGACCCCTTGAACACATAACGACACAACAGATGGTTTGGTGATAAATGACTCAAAGTCGACTCCCATAACCCGGCTAAAGATGTTAAGTGATTTTGGTCAACTGTGAGGTAAAGGATTTCCCAACCCAGGTGAATGAATAAGTGTCGTGTTCAAGAGTGGTAGTAAGGTTTTTCTTGAGACAAAAAGATATCAAATAGGCTCATTCTTCTCATGTTTCCCCCACCATTTCTGGCAAGTACCTCTTTATTTTTTACAAGCTTGAGGAGGATAACATATGCTTGTTTGTAAGCTCATCCTTCGGATGAGTCCAACTTAGCTTTTGATGCGAACCCTAAGAAGGAGTGGTCCGTTCCTGTTTGTAATAGAACAGGTCCTTTACTGTGAAATTTTAACGAGTCCAGTATAGGAGAAACTCGGCGCTTTTCATATTTAGAGAGTCTGAAAAACTTAGAAGACTCCAGATTGAACTTTTTCGTAAAGTTGTGTATCCTAAGCCCAAAAAAGTATAAAATAATACCTAGGAGAACAGCTTGATCTTGCGACCAAGGATATTTCCATAGTTAGTGTCTTTGACCTGAAAAGTAAAAAGCGATCAAGGACACGTCGTTTTATTTCCAATATCGAATTTGAAACGACAAAAATCCGGCAATCTTTTCTTGTTTTTTCGGTCAGAAAAGGGCTGTAAGAGGACCGTCTTTTAATTCCGTTTTAACGAGTGTAAAAGAAACGCTCGGAAATCATTTCAGTTTTTAGGAGTCAGAAAAGGGCTTAAAAGATGACTCTGATGTTTGATTTGTGAAAAATGACAAGTTTCCCTGAAAATCCCTCTGTCCTACACAAAAAGCGACACATTACTCATACCTGTTTGAGATGGGCAAAAATGCATTAAAATGACCTTCCATGGTGAAAAATAAACAAATATAACATTTATTTATCCAAAAAACCTATAAAAAGACCTTTTACCATGTTATTTTTACCATTTTACTGTTGAGGTTGAAAAAAGGGCTTTTGGCAAGAAACTTCCCATGGACATTGCGGAAAATCAGACCGTCGGAATTGAATGCCGTCACCTCCAGGTAATCCACAAGATCCTCCTCTTCAATTTCATCCATTTAGAATTTAGTTTTAAGTTTTAGTTTGATTTTTTGGAGGCATAGGGGTTTTGGGATGCGCTCCACGGGGTACACAGGTGGCCCATGGGAAACCTATGTACCCCGACCTTTTTCTTTAAAGGAAAAAGGGTCGGGGTACGCAACCTACCTTCAGGCCAGATGCGTACCCATGCTCTGTTCCTGAAGGCGGGGTGCGTACCCCGTGTAAAGAGCACCCCCAAACCCATACCTTCAAAATTCACCATTCAAATTTGATTTTATGCTTACTAAAACTCTTCTTATGGTGTGCAGGATACCCACCATGCTGGATTGGAGAGAACGAGAGCACGAAGATGTTGATT
>APFE031498846.1:87378-106727 GCA_000404065.3 Pinus taeda
TTGTTAACTTTTTTTCATTATAGAATACCTCTTTTTGCAATCAACTATTGTTTTTTCCATCATCAAGTAATAAAACATATTTAACATAAACAATTGTTGCAACCCAACATAGTCCCTGCGATTCAAGATATTTTTTATAAGTTAAAGGAATAAACAATTGAACATGTAACATGTTTTGGTAGGTAATTGAGCTCTTCAATTATTTCCTTTGACCTCATTACTACCCATTGACAAATGTAGTTGTTGCTTTAGTATGAAATTTTTTCAAGAATTGTGGCAAAAAAATCCTTGGACCTAACCTTGTAGCTAACTTATCTGTACCAATAATACTCATAAAGTTTGAGTCTTTCTAATACTCATAAAGTTTGAGTTTTTCTAGGTTAAAAGATAGTGAGAATTAAATTAATCTAGATTCGAGTAGATAAGTAAAAATTAATAAATCCCCAAGGGATAACTCAATTGGTCAAGTACACGTTGCTAAGTACTTTTCCAATTTGGAAGTCATGGGTACTTTTCCAATTTCGAGGTCACTGGCTCAAATCTCCTTGACACCCTTGGGGTTAGACCCAACCAACCCAACCATATCCATTGGGTAATCACAAAAAATACCTTTCAAATGTAAAAAAATTGGTAAATTTTATTTGTGCTTAATATATGAATTATTTTTGTGAAAATATTCAAAATTTTAATAATTTAACATAATTTAATTATGGAGAAATTTGATGATAATATTAAAATTAAGATTATTATCTTTAAGAAAAATTTTGTAATGTTTTTTTTTAATAAAAATTTAACCATGTCAAAATATAAAAATGAAAATCATTTATACAAACATTAACTCTTAAAAAATTTTCCCAATCTTTTATCCCGTTACCTAAAAAACAACATGAGCTTTCAAATTTCGTATACATCCCCACTAAACAAAAATGAAAAAAAAAAAAAAAAACTTGTTATAATACTATACAACAAGGTGTATTACTAGACTGTTAAGGCAACACCATGAGTGGGCACTTTATTTATTTGAATAATTTATTCTAGGACACTGATTCAAATAAGATATCTTTGGCATGCTCTTTCATTCACATATCATGTGCAAATGTGAAACCATCTTGTAAAATAGTGGCATGAATCGTGCAATATAAAAGCCAGTCTCTTGCATTTGTCCAACACGACTTTTGCACCCTTGAAATCTACGAGGGTGTTTTCCATGAGACTTTTTTCCATGAGACTATAATGATGTTTGAGAGCTTCTTCCTTTGATAATTTGGGATGGTCCTTCATGTAACATTGTATGGCAAAAGCCAACTCGCCTCCCTCTCTCTGTGTGCATTAATAATAGTTAGCAACAATTCAAGAAAATTAGAAGCATTTAAGGACATGGATTATAGATTGGACTATAAGAGATTGAGTACCTTGCCTGGTAAGTTTTGGTATCGTTCACCAAATGTCTTGTAAGTTCACCAAATTTGCAAATTTGGATTGGTAATCAATTTGGGAGAGAATGTGATTTTCTTTCTACTAAAAACATCAAATGGATTACAAAATCAAAATTGGAGGAATAGAAAATCCAAAAACACGTTTCATACAAGGAAATAAAAATTGAAAAAACAAGAAACATTATAAAACACTATGTACATATATTTCACGATTAATGAAAAACCCAAGATATTTATAACAATTTTTAGAAGAAAACTCAAAAACCCATAATGGCATACTCATTTTAATACTTACTATCAATGAAGAATCCAATGTTTTGGAGTGATAATGGCATTACATGAAATTTAACAGTTGGAAATAGAAGGAATCCAAATGGTTAGGACAACCATTCAAATTCTAAAATTGTAAGGCAACGATTGGTGGATGTAATTGCCTTAACTAGCCATCTAGTATAGGCATTGAATTTATTTGTTTGGAGAAACATTTTTGTTTTTCATGTTGTTTTAAATATATGAAATCCTTTTATTATAGTTTATATCATTAAAACATTATATAAAGTAAACAAAATTGTGTATGTTCAAACATGAAAATATTCTTCCTTTAATTTTCTATTATGACATAAATTTTTGGTGCATAGTAACCACTATTAAGTTTGTACATTTACACTTTTACTCCTACATTCAAGAAAACATAAATAATGGTAGGTATATTTATTTTCATCTTGTTCCTATTCATTTTTTATGCAAATACTTGGCTTAAATTATGGTGAATAGTAACTCATTAGCTTATAATGGTAGGTATATTTATTTCCATCTTGTTCCTATTCATTTTTTATGCCAATACTTGGCTTAAATTATGGTGAATAGTAACTCATTAGCTTATTTACGTGAGTATGAGCTATTTTCAAGGATTTAAATGTTAGAGCACAAATATTTTAAATCATAGAATAACTATTGCAACTACATCCATAAATTATGACAAAAGATATGAGGTAATTGTCTACATTACACAAAGCTACAAAGCTAGAATATTGCATTAGTAGGGACTAATAAGTACTCATTATTTTCTTTATTATGAATGGATTGAGATGGATAATAAAAAAAAAACCATAGTTTAAGAAACTTGAGTGTTTAGTGTTGGAATTTTCGTGTTTAGATACTACTATTTATGTGTGTACATATATAATTGTTTTTGTGTAATTGTTTTTTGGTGTGCATTTAGAGGCATTCTACAATCAAATATGGAGAAGATGTTTAGCATTTGGTAATGTTAAAATAAAAAATAATAAAACAATTTATTTTTTCATCAATGTTTTTTTAAATACGAATAAATTTTAAAGTAAAAAATATAACTTAACTTTAAAGTAAATATAAATTTATGCTTTTAAATTAAAAGTGAAATAGGAAATATTAGTAATTTTACCACAAGTCATTAATAACAAATATTTAAAGAAAAATAAAAATAATGGATAATGGAAAAGTTACAAATTTAGCTTAAAAAAATAAATTTATGTATCAAAAATTAAAAATAGAAAATATTCTTAATTTTACCATATGTCAATAATTGTAAGGCATAGACGAAATATAGTTCTTTTTTCATCAAATACACAAACAATTCAAGCAAGATTGGTGCTTCATGCCCTAAAAACTCATGCAAATTTTTTTCATCAAATATAACCATACAATTTTAAGCAAGATTGTCTTCAATGCCTAACACTCCCAGGGAATACATTCTATTATATAAACAACTAAACTCAAGTTTTAAAAATCTGCTATTGTTAAAGTAATGAGAAAAATTACCCAAAAAAATCTATTTTTTATGGGATAAGCTACACTATTTATATTAAAGACTTTTTTATTTGAAATCGCCTAGAAATAGAAAAAGAAAAAATATTTACTTAATTAATTAATAAGAAAAGTAATAAATACTTATTTATATTTGTAAGTTCTTGACCAAATTAAAAAATTGATTATTCAACCATGAACAAAGTGAAAAAGAATAAACTCTATTTAGAGTTGATTGCATTTCTCTATCCCCTCTATCCCCTAGTTTGAGTGAGATGTTGACTCAAACATGCTTGAGAATGAAAAAGTAAATAACTAGACATGTACATATCTACAGAGTGAGTTCCCTTACATCCCTATTCCCCTTTGGTCTCTTCTTTCTATGGAGGCATGAGGAGAGTTATAGACAGACCCACAAATAAACTCCACAATTGAAAATTGATGTATTGATATTGAAATCATTTGTTTATACACATGAGAAGTAGGTAGGAGACAATTGTGTCTCAATAACCTGTCAATAACTTATTAATGGAAAAATAAACTATTATCTAATTAATAAAGTACAATGTGATCCTGAAGGATTGGTTAACATTTCCCCCTTAATCTGAAGGGACATCTCACATGCTAAGTAACATTCTAAATTTTTAAAACTTTTCACGTCCCAATGCTTTGGTAAAGATATTTGTGATTTGCTCTAAAGTAGGACAATGTGTTAGATGAATGAATTTTATCTTTATATAATGTCGAATCAAGTGATATTTGGTGTTGATATGTTTTCTTCGATAAAAAAATTTAGGATTATTTGCCATGTGAATTGCAAAAGACTTATCAATGAATAGAGGTGTTGAAGTCTTTTGTTTCTCCTACAAATATTCAAGTATTATGTGAAGCCAAATTATTTCTTTTGTATCTTGTGCTTCTGGAACATATTCTTCAGTGATAGAACTAGTAGGAACAAATTTCTTTCGTGATCTCCAGGTGATAATTGTTGGTCTAAGATTTATTAAATTACCAGAAGTAGAAACTCCGTGGTCTTTATCTCCATCAAAATATGAATCCGAATAACTAGTGATATGGAAGTTTGAAACTTTGGAATATTTTATGCCATATGACTAAGTGCATTTTAAATTATTTGAGCACTCATTTTCATGCAATCTAATGACCTTCATAGGGCCAGTGCATAAACCTAGAAAGTATTTTCAGAACAAAAGTTATGTAAGGATGATCAGTAGTAAGAAAATTTTAAATTCCAACAAGTTGCATGTACTTTGTTGGATCTTCAAATGTACTTCCTTCATTTGAAGTAAGCTTTAGGTTTTGCTTCATTGGAGTAGAAATAGGATTATAATCCTACATTCCAAATTTATTCAAGAAGTGTCCAATATTTTTTTTTTTAGAAATACAAATACGTTTAGGTTTCTTATCAACTTCAATTCATAAATAACAATGAAGCAAACCCAAATATATCATATCAAAAACCTTTTGTATATCCCTTTTAACATATGTTATATAATCATCATTATTGCATGTGATAAGTAAATCATCAACATAGACAAGTAGAAATCCAACTGATCTTTCGAACCCTTGGAGACATTGTAGCCGAATCTATCAAACTTTTATTATAAATTCTACCCAAGATCTTTTGTAGTTTGAAGTCATCATGTCAAAACTTGCAAACATGTGACTTTCCATTACTTCCATAGTGGAGAGTCATTGAATTAGATTTGTGTGAAGTGTTGTTGTAAATTCTTATAGAGTAGAAGTATCTGAGAAAGCCCCACAGTGCAAAACAAAATGTTTTAGACCCTGTCGTCACTAAGAAATGTGGCATTGTAGTGCCTTCTCTACCCCCGATTTATATTAAGTAATTGGTCATAGGGAGAAGCAGTGATGTTGGAATGCGTTGAAGTTGAAAACAAAGATATTTTTCTGTTGTATTGCAATTGAAAACACTTGGTCCAATGACAAGATAAGAGAAGTTCCAGTAGGAGACCTACGAAAGTGAGTACTGAGATGCGAATGTTTGAGATTGCCACACACCAATCCAACCTTGTGTATGAATGAGCGGATAGAAAATACTACGACCACTAGTGATAGGTTAATAGTCATGAAGTTTACTAATCCAATGAAGCTAGAGTGTTAAGGTATCTTTAGAAGTTTGAAGAGAAATATTATTAAATGTGTGAAAAAAATAAAAACTAAATAGAAAGGAAAATGTTATTGGCTATCGATGTAATATATATGGTAAAGAGTCCAATCTATGACATGGTTGCAATTTACCGAATTAGTTTTGGTTGCCAAATATTTCTACAAATATAAATTCTTTGATCTCCATAGTAGGTGTTTTTCTCAGTGAGAAGGACAATGTTCAAAAATTGTTTTGCAAAATAAAAAATACTCTTATTTTTCACAATTTATGGGAAGGTTTTTGTGAAAGTAAGGATGACAGTGAACAAGAATAGCCTGAAGACAACAAAAAACTAGCAATTTAGAGTAATGATAAAAAGGCATATGCTTTAATTTGTTTCTATAACATAATACATAGGTAGACTCCAACACCACGCCATTTGAAGCATTAAAGAAATTAAAAGATATTTATGACTCCTATTCGTAGTTGGAAATCATACAATTATCGATGAAATTATTTAATTTGGAATTGAAAGATAATGGTCCAACAAAGTTAGCCTCAGAACTTAAAGCCACTTATCATGATATTGATTCCACTGGTTTTAAAATTGATATTCAACTCATTTAATTTATTAAATCCCTATACCCTACCTATTCACACTACTTGGATTTTCTCTTCAATCTATTGAACAAATGAAAGCCATGACATTTGATAAACTTGTAGAGAAAATTGCAGAGACAGAGAAATCCTTTGGGAAGAGGGAGTCACTTCCCAATTCCAATTTTCAAACTTTATGTATTGCACGAATAGAAGACTTAAGGAGATACTATTAGAAATGGAAAAAGAAATGGAGGTCATGGTAAGAAACAATTTATATGCAATGGGATAATAATCATAAGGTGACAGGAAACAAAAGAATTTTCAGAATGATAAACAATATGCTAAGTGTTATAGATGTGGTAAACTTGGTCATACTTCCCCTCATTGTCGCACTCCTTGGGAAAATATTAGTGAGAAGAAAGAGCAACAACCTCCGGACAAAGGAAAATGAATTGAATCTTCCCACTATATTGTTTCACATTGTAATTTTAGTATCAATGATGCTTTTAGCACCAACTTTTCCTCTTGGAAAAACACTTGGATATTAGACATTGGAGCCACTTGTCATATGACCTTTAGAAGAGATTTATTTGAAACATTCAATGATCATATTGATGGAGTAGTTTATTTTGTTGATAAATAAAAAAATAAAGCCTTAAGGAATTGGATCTATTCGGCTAAAAATACCAGGACTTTTTGATTATATTTTACATGATGTTTATGTTCCTCAATTTCAAATAAATTGATGTCTCTCATACATATCAGGAAAAATTGACATTCTATACATATGTTTGATGGTATAGTTGAAATTTGTAAAGCATCTGATAATGTGATTTTTATTACTAGTGTTGAAGAAGACAAAATTTTGAAACTCAAAGGAACATCATCTTCTACATTCAATTCTTCTCATTTGACTCAACAAAGGATACTTTTGTTTTCCATTTTGTTGTGGCATGCTCATTTTGGTCATATAAACTAGATAGTATCAGGATTATGAGACAATGAGGAATTAAAGGGATTCCTACTATTCAAAGAAAACTTTTTCCATGTGATGCTTGTATTTTAGGCAAGCATTGTAAGCATCATTTTCATAACTATACTTCTAGAGCTTCCAAGAAGTTAGGTCTCATACATTTTGATTTATATGGGCCTATGCCTATTCCATTTGTCAATTGTAATAAATATCTACTGACTTTTATTAATGACTACACGAGGATGTGTTTGGTTTTTCTGTTGAAAGAGAAATCTCAAGTTTTTGCAACTTTTAAGAATTTTTGTTTATGGACTAAAAATGAAACTCATCTTAACATTGAAACTCTATAATCTGATAATGGTGGTGAATACACATCTCATGATTTTGAAAATTATTTGCAAGACAAGAGCATTAAACATCAAATCCATTGACTATAAGTGGGTTCACAAAATTAAATATAAGGCAATTGGTTCACTTGACAAGCACAAAGTAGGGCTTGTAGCAAAGGGGTATGCACAAAAAGAAGGTGTTGATTATAGAAAAAATGTTTGCTCCTACAAGAGTATAGTGAAGATCTTCATTATTTTCCCATTTTTTAGGGGACATATAAGGATTTCAAGTCCTCCATTTGGAATTCTTGTTGGATATCCTAGCACCATCCATGATCAAATAACAAAGCTGTCAAAATGTGTTTGTTTTTCAAGTTAGTAACTTATCATAGGAACAAAAGAAAGAGGTGTTTGTTGTAGCTTAAAATAATATTGAACTTACTTTTTTGAGGCTTTAAATGTCTAATGAGATCTAATGTGTTATTTTGAAGTATTAAGAAATTTTGAAGATTAAACTTCACCTAGTGTTTCCCATGATGACGGTATTATTAGAAGTTGTTTTTCAAATCCCTTAGAACATCATCCCAAGCATAGTAAGGATGCTTACAATATCATATCTAGATGACATGATATTTGGAAGAAGAATGAAGAAGTGCACATGTCTCCAAGGATAAAGACATGCCAAAAATAAACTTGTCATTCTTAAATGTAGACCCACATGAAAAGAAACGCGTTGTTCTTAAATGTAATCTCATGTGAAACAGGACAAGGATGCAAGAGTCAAATTGCTTCTCTCTTGTTGTAAAACATGAATATGTGAGAGCCCTACTATGGGTGAAGAAAAGAAGAGGGAAAATAAATGGGCTTGGCACTCACTAGTTGGTTAGTTTGTGCTAACATAGCATGAAGTCACTGCTTGCACAGAACGAGATGGGAAAAACTTCAGGAGTTATGAGATGGAAAGGAAAATGGAATCTCAAAGACAAAGACACTTATGAGAATGCTAAATTTGATTTTTTTACTACCTTGCATATGATGAAAAACATATGGTCCCTGAAGATGTTGCTTGAGGTATAAAAGTTCATGGGAGCATCAATAACATACATTGTGTAGTAGAATGTAGAAAATGAAATCACTCATTTCTAATAAGTTTTACACAAAGGAAAATGCTTGAAGACATATCAAGGAAATCATAGATAATATTAAGGGGTAAGAAAGAAAAATTGATACAATTACCTTTGCAACTCTTGCTTGGTGGGAAAACCTGAGCTACACTCGGAAATCGGGGGATAACTACTTATTTGGTAATGGAAAATGGTGACGAAAGACCAAAATATCTATAACAGAGGCGGAAGAACCCTGTAATGTTAAAAAAAAAATGAGATTCAAAACTCTTTTCTGAGCCCTAGACCTACACAACAACATAAACTTATTTGTTATTGGTCTTGTATAAATTCTAAGAATATATTCCCAAAGAAAGAAAAAAAAATAACAAAATTTATTGATTATCCATGGAAAGGAAACTGAAGTTAGATGTTACCTGTTGGTGCGTGATTGTGGCACTACTTCAAGCCACACCAATCTAAGAAATAGTGACAATTAGGTAAGGTTAAACCATCATTCAGAAAAATGGACTCGCATAAAAATTTCAAGGGGATTAGAAATAAGAAAAGGGGAAAATGCTCTATCTTTTTCAGAGTGCTTTTGGAAAAACACCAAGTTGCAAATGATGGAGGACTTGGAGGAGGGGGGTAGTTACCCTAACTGAACAACAAGAGAATCCTCACCATTAGGTCTCTAAGCTAAATCATGACTATCCTCTCTCTGACACATCACATGGTCAAGTGAGGCATTGCAAACCAAGTTGAGTCATGTAACTGTAAGTCACTTGCATTTCAAGGTGTAAACAAGGCCCATGAACTCTTGTTTACATGGTAGCATGATGCGATGAAATATATATAACGTTAAAAAAACATAATGTCAAAGATTTTCTAACACGAGGGTAGAATATATGTATACAAGAAGAAAAGTCATAGCAACAAAATGGTAGATTCCATTGGCAAATATATGTGATATAGACTGGTAAGTCATGGTATCAAATATCAGATTGGCGCGTTGGTATGACATATTACAAAGTTGTGGTATCAAATACCTTGAAAAACCCTTTTTATTGTTTTTTATCCAAGGGATCAAGGGCCAAAGAAACTTAGCAAGCTATGTAAGGCTCAAATAGCAACTTAGGAAAGCCAAGTTATGAGCAGTCTCCTTAACATTAATGGAATTATTCCTTATACATCAACTATAACAAAACAGACATGAGGGTTGAAGTGAGTGCTCATTTTAAGTAAAAATATAGTGGTTACAATGTAAAACTTGTGAGATTAGGAAACCTGGTATATGATATGTTCATTTGACTATTTTCTCAATACTTAATGAGATAGCTAAACTAGTAAAAATAATATAGCTTAATAATTTTTTTAGATGGTATTTTTGCAAGTATAATACAATGGAATTTTTGAGGTAGATGAAAGGTGCCTTGTGATGTTGGACCTTTCCTACGAGCGAGAATGGCCTCTATACAAGCCAAATGGAGTGCCGTGTTCTAGTGTTCTGTTTGGAGATCATCTAAGTGTAGAAGCATCTCTTGTTTTTCCTCATTCCTCTCTTAACCTAAACATATTTCATATGCCATTACAACTCGATGATGTATAAGCATTGATTATGTTGATTCTTCATGTAGTCGGTATCTGACACCTAGTCATCTTCAAAAACCACAACTTCAACATTAGTGTATTCATCTTATTAGCCAAGACTTCAACTATTGCTTCTTGGATTTCTACTAGACTTTCAGGGGGTGGGTATGCAAGTGAAAATGATGGGCAATAGAGTGAACACTAAATTTGAAGAAGTACATGGTGGTGGACTTTGATCCACTTATATATGCATGAGTCACTAAAACGCTTCTCTACCACTATGTCAAAGTGCTGCCATGACTTAAAGATGACCCTCATGAGAATTGAACCTAACCCAATAATGAAAAATTCTTAACTTTCCACTATTAGTCATAAACCCTTTACATATTATAAAATTGAAATCATAAATAAAATTTAATTTTTATTTAACAATGTATCATAACATTTTAGTCAACTTATAATATCATAATCATTATAAATTTAGTATATCTAAAGTGTAAAGAAACTTAAATTTATTTCAAAACATAATTTTGTTTGATCTTATTGTCATTATATAAAATAAAAGAAATATTGATATCTAAATAAATAACCATAGACATTCTAAACAATTATATTATGTTATTATGAAAAACGAAATGAATAGTTAATGGAAACTTATTAAATATTTTCCTTAATGATTATCTAGACTTTTAACAAAATGATGTATACATTTTGATTCATTCAAATTGTATTATTATAAAACTTTAAATATTTTAAACCTTTCGAGTGGTATTACAGAACACAATTCAATTTAATGAAGAAGCAACCATCCACCGTCTTCTGAACCATTCAAGTTATATTAAAAACCATATATACATTTCAAGTTGTGTTATAAAATTGAATTTATAGTTTAAATTAAAGAAAATAGAAACTATCGACGATGTCTTAGAGATGTCTTATTTGGACTGACCAATACAGCATAGGAAGTATAAGGTGGGATTATTTACAAATTGATTTTAAGTAATAAAATTTTAGAGGTCTGGATTGGTAATGAGATTTGTTTTTTTTAGAATTGAGGTTTCTGTGAACAATCATAGTTATATAAGAAGAATTTTGGTGTAAATCACATCAAGAAAGATTTTTGTCTAACAGTTTCGAACCAACTAGTGTGGTTCATCGTCCTTGTGACGTATTGAAACCCACACTAGTTGGTTCGAAACTGGTAAACAAAGATCTTTCTTAATCAGACTTGGTCTTTCTTAATCAGACTTGTTTTTATATGGGTTGAAAAAATATAAAGTGAGAATATTTATAAATGGATTTTAAATACTAAAATTCATTCCAGAGACTGAAATTAATGATAAAACTTTATCATCGGTGACCCCTCCAAAATGACACCTCCAGATATTTGCACAAGATTTTATAGACTATCTGATCGCCTTACAGTTACTAAATTCTGGACCTAATCATTCCAGAGTGGGGAATTTACAATGTCTGGGACATCTATTGGTTTCTCTGGCCTGTCAAGTAAAAAATCTGGAGAAAAAGACAAGGTAGTATGAACATGTGGGCTATTTGAGCAGTATTCCTGTAAATGATCGGCCAAAGAAGTTTGCGATGTTTCATGGGCTAATTGGTTCCCAGAAGATGTGGAAAACGAGCAGAATACTTCAGGATTAATATAATCCGAGATTACTGTATAGTAATCCTCAGTAACAGGATCCAAGATTCCTGCAATATCGTAATGCGAGCAGATTACATCCGAGATTACTGTATGGTAATCCTCAGTAACAGGATCCAAGATTTCTGCAATATCGTAATCCTCACTTCCATGCTCTTGGGATGAAGATTCTTCGGAGATGTCAAGAAATTTTTTGAGAGAATTGAGATAATCTTGCTCTGATCTCTTCTCATTTGTTTCATGACGATGCGCGCTGCCTGTTTCCCACAAATGTTGATCGTTCTCGGCTCCATGTAGCCCCATCTCGTCTGCTGTGAATTGGGGTGCCGAATCTTTCGAGTCAGAAAAAATGCACTCCGAATTGGGAGAAGCAGGAAAACAATGAGAATTCTGCATTGCCGGAGACTTCGACAAACAATTATTGATTGCCAGGCGAGTTGTGCGCACAGTAGAAGAAACTGGATGTGTCCACACAGAGTTTGTCTCCGTGAGACGTTTCTTCAGATGGGTGTTCCATATATTCTTGATCTCGTTGTCTGTTCTCCCGGGCAGGTACGAGGCAATGGTTGACCACCTGCATTTATTGCCCAAATAATTAAGGCTTTAATATGAATCAATAGATGCATTATTGTAACTCTTAATTCCCCAGGGTATTAATTCCCCTTGTAGGGTAATTTCCTACGAAAATGGCTATGGCTTTTTCATTCATGATTTAGCAATTAGTTAATTAATTTCCTGCTAAATTGGCCCGTTTATACATGATCGAACAATGAATTAATTAAAATTTTATCAAAAAATCTCAACATCTTATTTTAGCAAAATTTACCTCTTCCTCACCATTATGTAAATTTAATTACCACAAACTTACCTTTTTCAGTTACTGTAAAATTACCTCATTATCTATGAATTAGCAATTACCTTTTTCAGTTACGGTAAAATTACCTCATCATCTATGAATTAGCAATTAGTATAAATTTACCTCTTTGAAGGTTTAATATACAAATAAGCTTTTTGGGTTTTTTAATTGGTCAACACCTTTTTAATTAATGAAAATTTTGGCAAAAAATTATCTATTCATCTATGAGTTAACAATTAACATAAATTCAAAAACTTTTACCTTTTTCAGTTACTGTAAATTTACCTGATTCAGTGTTTATTATTTATGCGATTGTTTTTGGTTTCTTACCTTATCAAGGTCTTTTTCGGTTATGAGATAAATTTTATTTTTATAAATTTATCTCTTTCCAGGTTTAATATATAAATTCAATTATTGTTACCTCTTTCAGTGATTCTAAATTGATCTGATTCAGTGTTTATTATTTATGTGATTTTTTTTTTTTTTTCTTAGCTTATCAACACCTCTTTCAATGAGTGTGTATTAATGAATTTAATTACTATAAATTTATCTCCTTTCATGTTTTATATATATTATTATATATATATTATATTAGTTTTTTTTAATATTTTAAAAAGTTTCAGAGTTATTTAATGTTTGTGTTGTTAATTTTCAAAATGATTTATTATTGTTATTTTTAAAAATCATTTTTAAAATTAATATTTTCCGAATATAGCAATTGTGAAAATGGTAAATTTTGAATATCTACTTAATTATAAAATTAATTTTTAAATTATTTAAAAAAATAATTTTAAATTTAAAATTAGCTTTAATAAAAAACCATATCGTCATTCATTAACTATATCGCAATTCATCTTCATATATAAAGTATTTATTTACAAAATTATTTTATTTTAAAGCAAATTTAACTAAAATTTAAAAACATATATCACTCACAATCTTCACATATAAATTATTAGCTTACAAATCACTTTTGCTTACAAATCACTTGTTTTTCTTTTAATTCTTTGGGAAAGAAATTTAACTAAAATTTTAAAAGATTTGTTGTATACGGAAAAACCGTTTCACTGAAATTTAAGTTTAAAGTATATAGATTTTACCCCATCCCAAAAAAATATAAATCCATGGTGACTGCCCTGGAAACTTTTAACTAAGTTTAAGCTTGATAGGACATAGATTTTACCCAATCCCAAAAAAAATTATGCACGGTGAATGCCTTTGAACTTTTTACCTATTTCCAAATAATTCCGAATGGAAAGAAATTTAAATTCCCAAATGACAAGGAAGCAATGGCAAAGAAATTTGAAATTTACTACTAAGTTTAGTCAGCGACACTAAGCACCGTTACCTGTTCCCTAGCATCCCATGAAGCCTAATGATGGTCTGCTCCTCCTCTGGACTGAGGCTTCCACGTTTGAGGTCAGGTCTCAAATAATTCGTCCACCTTAATCGACAACTTTTCCCACAACGCAAAAGTCCTGCACAGATAAGAAAGCATTATATATTAGTAAGATTAAAATTTTCTAATAAAATGTTTATAAGAATTCTATGCGTAGGTTTCTTCGTTTGAAATGTTTATAAAAACTGTATGCGTAGGTTTGTTAGTTTGGGTAGTTTAAATGGATAATAATGGTGGAAATTTAAATGGATTGCTGAAAAACATCTCTATAGATGAAACTTTTTTTTCAGGACGATCTAGAGATGAAACTTTTATGATGTGAGACTTTTTTAATATCATTGTAAATTCCTATTTCTGAGCTACCAATATATAATCTTGCTTTTTTCTCACTGAAAAAACCCTTAAAAAAAATAATATGAAATTATGTGTAGGGGTTGATAGAATCGTTAATACCAGCTTGCCTGGGTATGGCGCGCCAGTTTCCAAATCCATGCTTTTGAATATAATCACTGAGCTTTCTATCTTCCTCTGGACTCCAAGGGCCTTTCTTAACTCCCATCTTTTCACAGCATGGAGTTCGGCCCATGTTTAACAAAAAAATATACAAATTTAACAGTGTCAGAAACCCTGCAATCACTCGCTCAGAAGTGCAGAAGTGCTTCAATCCTTCCTCACTATTTGCAGGGTGCGGCTGTCCTCAAATAAGCGCGCTTCCCCTAAATTTTGCGGGCGCCTGACGAAAGATGACATAAGACTTTTTCAACCAGGGCAGTCGTTGTTCAGGACGGTTGGTCGGTGGGATTAATGCCCATGTTTTAATTTCGGCATTATAGAGACCATAAAGTTTGTCAAATTTGTTAACAGTGATTTGCAGAACCGGCGGTTTTTGATTAAATACGCAAAGTTGCGTTGGAGAGCTGTAATTCTTTACTTTTTTGGCACAAGTGGCTATCAGCATTTTTAACAACACTATCAGATTGGATTGACGATGTGAAACTGGTCAAACCAATTTTGATTTTATATTACAACTTTGGCAAATATTATACTGGAATCATATCAGGTTTGCCATTCTAAAAGAAGTTTTATTTATTGTTTTGCACATGAGCAAAGTAACAAAGGCTTGAAGGTGAAGCCATGATGTGGTACACAGAACAACTGTCTCGTAAGCGACATGTCAGGAAAGTGTTGAATGGGGGAGTGCGATAGACGACATGGCAGGAAAGTGTTGAATGGGGAGTGAGATTTTATTTGTTATTTAAAATTGATTTAGTGTAGTTTTTATAGATTAAATGGTTAGTAAATGTTAATAAAGATTAAAATATTTATTTTATAAAAAAAATTTGATAAAATTTGATAATTTTATTCAACTTAAAATAAGAAACAAAATTATATTTTATAGATGTTGTAAGTGTTTAGTTAGTTAAATTTTTGGGTTTATATGCAAATAAAAAAGAAAATTGGCAAACATATATTAAATATGCCAAATGTGATAAAAATCACTTAACTTCTCTTTTTTGTATTTTTTTCTCAAAACCTTCTTGGGAGCCCCCAAAGTTGGAAGCAACTAGTAGAGTTGCCAAATTATTTCCACATGTCTGCAAAGGGGCTTCTTTGTCTGAGTTGAGCTCTCAAATATATGTGTTCTCCTTATACCCCATCCCCTTTTTATTGTGTGTTTCCTCTTTCTGTTGTTGTCTACTATTTCAGTGTCCTTCACAATGTAGGTTGCAATTCTGTGATGAACTACATCACTCCCTTATGCTGGATTTCCATGTTGAGCCCGTTCATCCTCTACTTTAGAATATAGGCCTGTGATGAACTACATCACTCCCTTATGTTGGATTTCCATGTTGAGTCTGTTCATCCTCTACTTGGTTCTCCATGGTTCCTTCCTGTTCATTCTCTACTTTAGAATATATGCTGCAATTTTGTGATGAACTACATCACTCCCTTATGTTGGATTTCCATGTTGAGTCTGTTCATCCTCTACTTGGGTCTCCATGGTTCCTTCCTATTCTTCTTCTGAAAGGTAAGGGACAGATCCTTGCCATCCCTTTAGCTTATGGGCCTACCTCTTTTTCTTTTTGAAATCTATTTTTCTTGTGAACATGTGTTCTACAAGTGTCTTGTTTAAAAACATATTCCACATTTAAATGAGGTGTTCTCAAAATCTAACACTTTGTCCACAGAAGATTTTGTGTTTCAGTTGAATGTGGTCAGGTAAAACTTTGCTGAGATCTATCTTTACACAAATTCTAGAGAATGTGAAGATAACTTTTTGTGTCCCATCAAGGTCCATCTTTTTAAATTTTCCCAAAATATTTCCAATAACTTCTAGCACCTTGTGGTGTCAAAAAAGAAGCAAGAAATTTGTTAGTCTCAAAAAAGAAGCTAGAGATTTGGTAGTCTCATGATACTAACATCGTTGAGACTAGCATATTTTTGGCATCAAATTATGTGAACCATAGAGTAATAAAAAATCTAGCTATACCCCAAAACTATGTCTCATCGTTTGGTACTTTTTCCATATCTTTCCTTGTATCAAATTGGTTGAGGAAGAATCTTTTGGAAAACAAATAAATACCAAAATTTTAGAATCAAGAAGTAAAAACCCACTAGTGTAATGCTTTAAATCTAGACCATAAACTATTGAATCTATGTATTATAAAATTGTATTGCAAAAAAAACAAGAATTTACCTCTAGAAGAACACTTATATATTTCATATTATTTAAATAAAAAACTATATTATAACTGTGTTTCATTATTAATAATAATAATATTATTATTATAAAGAGAATTAAATAATTTTATATATATGAGACCATAGATTTTATCATAAGGTTTTTATTCATCTTACTATTATGGAATTGTTATAGTTATTTAGATAGTTTTTGTTAACATAATATGAGAAAATATTCTAGGTGTTTACTAAGCACACACATTCACAGAAACATAAATGTTAAATGTTTGACCACGGTAAATATTTTTTAAGACTAATTAATTTTTAATTTAAAAATAAATAATTTTAACTATTTTCAAATAAACTTTAATTTTATTGTAAATTATTAGACGCTATTTTAAAAATATTTTTTTAAAATTTTAAATTTACCCTTTCATCTAATAATTATTAATAATTAAGATCAAAATTTTAAAAACTTTATTCGAGATTTAAATTCATTATAAATATTTATTTGAAATACGATAATGTTAATGCCATTGAAATCTATGATGAAACCATACATCACCCATTTAAAAATGAATATAAATGAAACCATACATCACCCATTTAAAAGTTAATATAAAAAATGATTAACAATAGAGATTTGAATTAAGTAATAACAGAAATTAAGAAGTTCACATGTGGAAGATTTTGCGTGTGGGACCCACTTTTATGTTATAAAGAAGTTAATAAATTAACATATGTATTTTCATTTACGTATACGATTTTTTTGGTGTGAGACTCATTTTGATGTGCGAATTATTTAAAAATGTCGGAATATTTGTTAATTGTTTATATTTGATTCTTATTTTAGATATCGGAAATTTATTTAAAATGTCTCTATTATTGATATAGATATTGTGATCATTTGATTTTTATTATTAATTTTATGCTATTTTTAATTTGTGTATATTAATAAAATAATTTAAATATTTAGAAACAAATTGATGCAGATTATGTTATTTGAGATAAGAGACTTAGTTTGTTGTGTCTAAACGGTGATCTATAATAATATTATCTCTTTTGCATAGTTACAATGGACAACACCATTTTTTAGTATTGATTATTTTTCCATTATTAATTAATAAATTATTTTATAATTTTATTACGTATTATGAATATAAAATAAGTGTTGTATGTAGGGTATTTTTTGTGATTCAAATGGAAATTATGTTTTAAAATAATTGTGAATTGATATATAAAGTGGAAACATTAATTGTCTTGTAAGGGACAAGAACTTGTAGATATTACGGGCATAAATATATTCTTAATAAAAACTTAGGATATGTGATTAGGAACCAAAAAAATTAACTAAACCCTTTTCATTTTGATATCTTTGGGATTACTTGACAAATTGATCTGAATTACAAACTTAAAGGTAATAGGGAAATTTGCAAGTAAATTTTTATGTCTCTTAGGCAATGGATCACGTTGTAAAAGTACATAAAATAATGGTTTTAAAACTCAGTTTACAACATAAAAATAGAGACAAATATACCATCTACAGTAACACATGACAATAAAATGATAAAGGAGTTCACCCCTCTTGGGCTATATCTCTTGGTCGAACTTCCAATGTTGGGCCTCTTTCGTTAAGTGCTCTAATTTGTGATTACATGGATTTACAATGCTCAAAATGTAAAAATAATGTCTCCAATGGCTCTAGAATAGTAAAAAAACCCTAAGTTGGGCTCTTGTTGGGCTCAATTTGGCCAAAACTCAAGAATTATGCTCTAGAGAAGTTTTGCTCTTGATTGCTCTACAAAATGGCCCTTCTACTAACGGTTCTATGAATTTTGGCTTTTCTAGAACTTCCAAGCGAGATTTTAACCCAGCATCGGCAATGTTCACATCGATTTGGGTGCAAATTGTAGTTTTGTTTAAATACCACCTAACCACTTTGGGCAGAAAAATAGGGCCACATTGGCCATACACTCGGGGGTTGGGGCTGACGCTGGCTCTTGTCGGCAGAGGTCCCACGTAGCCTAGGTCACGGTTATATCACACCATAAAACCCGGGGCTATGCCAAATTTTCACACCTGTCATTTAACTCGTGCCTGTGGTTTTTTCCTGTGCCATGTGACATGTGCCTAGAGCTGATGTCTATCCCCCTATCTGAAAGGCTTCAACCTCCACTCTATTGTCAGTCTTATGGTTGGCCATGGGACCTCGGTCTGGGGCCTTGTCCCAATCTCCCACTCATTAAGCACCAAACTCCTGCACTGTTGTGGGCATATGGTTTGGTTCCGAAACCTTGGGTCAGGGCTAAGCCCGAGCCCTGAACTCCTCTCTGCATATGGTCTCGTGGGCTGTAAGGTGACTGGGGGCTAGGGCTTATCCCCAGCCCCATCCCTCATATCACAATCAACGAAACTTTAAATAGAGTTTTCTACATCTATGGGTTAAGTCCCACAAGCAACATAACAATAGAGCATTGCACTGTTTAGCCTGAGGTTCCATGTTCAACCCCCACGAAGGCCATTTTGGCCATAAACAAACTTTTATGCGACCATGAGGGTGCCATGTGGAAGCATGTGATTGGGCCACGTGGTACCCAATCATTGGGCCACGGAAAGTTTCATTAATCAATCATGAACTTGCTAATTCATACAAATCAGGTGAGGCCACTTGACAACCTACCATTGACCTGCGATGTATAGTCACCCTGCCTAGTGAGCAGTCTTACATCCAACCTGCAAAATTTTACATGTTTGGCAAAACAATCAGAACTTGATATAGGGAGGATATGATATCATTTTTTATCGTTC
>APFE031498848.1:0-10834 GCA_000404065.3 Pinus taeda
TCCTTCAAAATGTAGGATAAATGATTTCTCCATTTGATGCCTCATGTACATCTAATTTCATTGAGCTATAGTTTATTGGACAAGTAGTATCAATTTTAGATAGCATATCAAATGAGCACTTCGTTTCCTATAGAATAGCCATAGTTGGCTTTTCTTTCAAAATTTTATTTTTAATAAATATTTGTTTTTTCATTCATTCATATGATAATTTATGATAGTATATTCCTTGGGCATTTGAGCGAGTGGGGTGGAACATGTTCATCATCAATGCCATTATTCTTAAATTGACTAGCATTTCTCTCAACTCTTGTAGAATGTTCTTAGTTCTTCTTTATACACCCTTTTATTCTATTTTCCTATTTTTATCTTTATTTTAGTGTTTTAGTTTCAACTGCTAAAGAGATAGACGAGTGATGCTTACATTGCATTTTTTATTCCTAAAATTATCCTTTTTTATCAAGGCTTTTGTCAAAATTTGAATTTATTGATTGAATATTGAGTCAGTCTATTTTCCATCCCATTCTAATACTAAATATTGCAAATCAAGCTTGCTAAGCTCCATATCTTCACATTCCTCTAATTTTATTAGGTCTCTAACGTCTTAATCCATTTATGTGTCTTTGTTGTCTCCATTATTATTTTTTCTTCACTTCATTCATTATATCATTCTTTCCCATGTTTCTATAACTGGTGGGATTACTCCTTAAGATTATGGGTAACCTTGTTTAATGTTTCCACCATGTTCTTGGATAACATTTCATTTCAATTACATGATATTTTCCAATGAAATCAACATCCAAGGAGGGTTTTTTACTGGATTTTTTCTTTTTTACCACATTTTCAAAACTCCTAGGTTTTTTCTCCATTTATGATTTAGGGACAGAGGAAGATTTATCAAGAGGAAAATACCTAAATATGTTCCCTTGCTAATGATATTTGTGTTGATGTCACTTGTTGTGATGACGGTCCTCCTACCAACATCCACTCAACTAAGCCTGAATTAAGAACATGTTTTGGTACCAGAAATACTTGCTCATTGTCCCATGTCTTGAAACGTGTGTTAGCTGTTTGGAAAATACAAGGATGCAGATTTGGAGAATGGTTTCGTCTAAGGAATACATTCTTTTAACTATGAATTTTCTTTCTAGTCTCCTAGGATAAACTTTTAGTTGTTCAATATTGTATAAAAATTAAAAATAAACTAAGAGAATATATCTAAAATTGCAACAACAAATAAAAGAGCAAGGTGAAGCATTAAGAAAAAAACAATGAAAATTGTTTCTACACTTCAAACCATACTAAGTAAAGTGTTCATGCTATTTTGAAGAGAAAAATCTATACTAAACACAGAAATCCAATAACCAAAATAAGATAAATTATCTCACCCACCATATGATTAACAAAAACAGGTAAACGCATGAGTAATTCACTATAAAATGTATTTTCAAATATTTAAAACCTTTAGTATTAAAGTAGCTTTAAAAAATTTAAAATTTATTTAAATTATCAATATTAAAAAAAATAACACATTTTGAATAGAAATTTACATACTAGCACAATTATATAAATTAAATGGTTAGTAAATGTTTATAATTATCAATCCATAATAAAGACCAAGACATTTACTTCATCATACATCATAGGTTGCTAAAATTTCAAATCTTATGAAATTAACATTATTATTATTATCATTATGATTATAAGCTAAACATATATTCATTTCATAAAGATGTATAGTGTCGAACTTTTTCCGTATTGAATTTTATAGAGTGAAATATTTTCCATATTGTATCGAATTCGAATCCGAATCTGAATTCGAATTTGGTAACTATGGTTTAAACTCATCCCGAAATCACTTCTAACTTCTTCTTTTTTAATTTGGCCACATCTAAAATTGTTTACACATCTAACCTACAATTTAATTTTTTATTTTTTATTCTAATTAGGCCAACATTTAAAATTGTTTACACATCTAACCTACATTGGGTTGTAGAGGGCGGAGATCAGAGAATAATATGGTTGTAGAGCACCCATACTAGAGAATAATATTTCTATTTTCAATTTATTTAGATATACCACATGACCATGTGGAAGGGTGAATCTAAGCTCATGGATAGAAGTGGATTTGGAATAAAACAAATGCATTTGGTAGATGGGAATGAAATTCACAGATAGAGTGAGAGGTATGAAATGAGTGGATAAGAGAGTGGAGTCTTTTATAATATTTTTAATTATATTTTAGAATTTGTATTGTATTAAATAGACACTTGTATTGAAACTTAAAAAGTTTTCCAACCTAAAAGTTTGCCAACCTTTGATATTGTTAGTTTGGTCGTGTATAAAACTAAGAATATTTTGATAACAGATCTTAACCATTCATTTAATTAAAATCAAAATTATGTAAGACCAATTCCAATAAAAACCAGGGTTATACACTTAATCATAAACTAAATATTACACTATAATAAACTAAAATTTTAATGGGAGGCTGATGAACATACATATTCCCCTTCCCTTTTCCAAATGTAAAGCTTCTGCAACTAATTACACATTCTGCAAGTCTCTGTTCTCAATGCAATGGGAATCCCTTTCCCAATAATAGTTTTTTTTCAGAAGAAAAAGCATCATAGATTATATTAAGTCAATATGAAAACCATGATTGGATACAAATGGATGACTTGAGCAGCTCCATATCAAGATATCATTGAGAGGAAGCATATAGGATGAGTGACATATAGCATTGCATAATATGGAGACTATAGAGAAAAAAAGAGCAGATGGAACAAGATGTAGAGAGACAGTACTCATGGATACATATTCTTTATCATAATAATCGAAAGAAAAGAGCAGCGGCTGTGCCCAAATTCTTAGGCCTGTGTGCTTGAAACATAATAAAAAATTGAGCTGATACAGTGCAAAATGGACTTATAGGGGACCTTGGAATCTTTGAAAATTTTATGGTTCCGCCACTTCCAAGCACACCAAATCATGATGACAAGGAGAGGGCACCTTGACTCGCATTGTGTACACCATCATTGAAATGCTGCATGAACAGAAGCAAAGACATTGTGAGGAAAATCAAATAAAATAGCAAGCTCATACCAAATTTCCTGTGAGGAGATGCATTGAAAAAACATATGAAGATTTGTCTCCTCTTCTGACTCGCACATCGAACACCTGCTGGGGCCATGCCAATTCCTCTTCCTCAGATTATCCCATGTCAGATTTCTGTTATTGAAAACCAGCCAGGCAAAAAAGATCATTCTAGGAGGGCATCCTAATTTCCATAGAGCCATCGGGAAAATAAAGGCGGAGCTCAAAGCCTTTGCGCAGATGAAATTAGAGTATATGTCTTTAACTCTGATTGGCGCAGAGGCATTTAGCATGAACCAAATAATATAGTCATTTAGTCCCCTGCATACAATCCCACTTGCCTGTAAAGAAGCAATGACCGCATTCTATGTCGAAGAGAATTCAGTTGGCAGACCAATGTCTATAGCATCCTTCCAAATGGGGGTAAGGCCCAACCAGTCCGAGATGAGTTTGTCGCAGGTGAAAACACCGATTCTGTGTAGGGCAAATAAAAGATCTTCTGGAAGATAGAAGCTGCGACTACAAGCGATAGGATCAATAATCCTAAGGAGTAATCCCACCGTTATAAGAAACATGGGAAAGAATTATATAATCAATGAAGTGAAGAAACAATAATAGTGGAGACAACAAAGACACAAATGGATTAAGACATTAGAGACCTAATAAACATAGAGAAGGGAGAAGATATGGAGCTTTGCAAGCTTGATTTCCAGTATTTAGTAGTGGAATGGGATGGAAAGGAGACTGACTCAATATTGAATCAATAAATTCAACTTTTGACAAAAGCCTTGATAAAAAAGGGATAATTTTAGGAATAAAAAATGCAATGTAAGCATCACTAGTCTATTTATTTAGCAGTTAACACTAAAACCCTGAAATAATGATAAAAATAGGAAAATAGAATAAAAGGACAAAGAAAGAAGAACTAAGAAACTTCTACACGAGTTGAGAGAAATGTTAGTGAATTTAATAATAATGGCATTGATGATGAACATGTTCCACCCCACCCCCCAGATACCCAAAGAATATATTTTCATAAATTATTAGATGAATGAATTAAAAAAACAAATATATATTGAAAATAAAATTCTGAAGAAAAACCAACTATGGTTATTCTATATGCAAGAGATTCCTCAACTGATATGCTCTCTAAAATCGATACTACTTCTTCAAGAAACTATAACTCAATGAAATTAAATGTACACGAGACATCAAGGGGAATTACTTTATTATACATCCCCCATGATATTATGCTTTCAAGCATCTTTTCCACTCAAAGAATTTTCATAATAAAGTATCAACTAATATGTTGACATAAATGGGCTTTATTTCCAATATTTATGGACCTGACCTAACTAGGAATATATGTTTCTCTTTTTTCACAATATTCAACCCATCCCTTATATTATAGGACATGGTTACCTATTTGTGGGAAAATATTTATGGTTGAATCCTTGGATGAAAATATGGGAGATTGATACATTTCTCGGGGTGTAAGATTTAAGAACCATAAATGTTGACAGAGACGAGGAGAGAGAGCATACAAATATGCTCTGAAACGATTCTTATAAAAACCTTAAATAGAAAATACACACAGTGAATACCTAACAATATATGAAAAGAAAATAATTCTCTATTAAATGCAGAAATCATTTATCCTACATTTTGGAGGACACATTTGTCCTTTCACAAGGTGAGGCCCATCATTTATGGTATTCTAGGTGCCTTCTTGAGTTACAATACCATGGGTACATACCATGCGTGGATACTACTTTCCATTCGGATCAAGATTCTTCCCTTAGGAAGAAATGGTACTCATCATGTCAAGTTCCCTCATGAGAAGATTTTTTTGAATATGAGCTAATGAATAGAAGGGTTTTGTGTGGTTGACCCATAATCATGGTGAGAAAAGGTCAAAGGATACAGTATCCTATAATGCTTATGGGCCAACTTTGATATTGATAGTGTTTGGAATAGAAAATGAACATCAATGGCAAGGGTGTTTTGTATTTGATCCATAAAAATGGGTTTGTAGGTGACCCACAATTGTGATAAATGAAGGTCCAGAGATATTGATACCCCATGACAGTTGTGGGCCAACTCTGATACAAATAGTGTATGGACAAGCGCTAGATGGGAAAATATCCATTGACATGGATCTATGATGGAAGTTTCCCCTAGAAAGTTATAGTGTCAAATGTCTTTGTCTTGTTGTATATGACGTCAAAACGTTTCACCCAACTAGTGTCAGTGACAAAATTCTTTTGTTTGAGGGGATCCAGAATGATAATCTTCCATTGGAATGGGCTATGAAAAATATCTTCCATTGAGAAGGGCCAATATCATAACTATTCCATTGGAAAAGGATTTGGCAATGGAAAACCTATGAAATATTACATAGGTTAGGGATTTGGAAACATCGAAAACATTCCAATCGAAATCTTAGTGTTGTGTGCGAAGGTCCAAAACCTTCCACTCATTTTGGATGTGACTTGGAACTTGATCTGAAATATTCAACATGTATGGGCTATAGTCTGAAGAAATAAGAAGCACTTCACTCTAGGATCTCATTCATAGGTAGTGGAAATGCATCATTGGGAGAATATATACATGAACCAAAGGCTTGGTTCATGTTTTGGAACCCTACCACATGACATCCATATCTTTTGTGACCCCTATTATGGATCAAAAACTCACCATGTATGATGGCCATCATTTTTTCTTTTGTGAACATGCATTTCTATGAAAAATTTTGAACTTCTTGAAACATGTGAGTGGTGGCTAAAATCATGGATGGTATGAGATGAAATATGATGAATTCATTCACACCATTTCCTATAACATTCATGGCGACTATGTCATCACTCATATTGATGCCATTGTAACCTTAAAAGCTATAAAGCCTTGGATTTTATATTCTTGAGAGGTTACAGAGGGAATCTATGCTTAGCATAGTGGTTGCCCTTTTTCCAGGTATCTTGGTAAGCAAAGGTCTAGTTTGAATGTTGAGGAGAACCATGAACACTCTAGAGGCTTGACAGGTAGTGAGACAAGTGTAGGCTTTGTCCATGGTATTGTCCACATCATTATAACGTTCAACCTTACAATCTGGGGTGTGGGGACTGATGAGAAAATACAAGACACTCCCATATTATTTGTGCATCTTATCCTCCCAAGCATATGCCACATATTCATCCTTAATTTATGCATGGATATAATCTCTTGATTCTTGGAAGGTGGGGTAGTATTATAGGGTGGAATCAATAAAGGAAACAACATAATGAGGATTATTTAGGTCTTTGAGCATGTACCATTGCTTCTTTGGAGAACCATGATTGAGAAAGATGCAGGCTTGTAGCTTGGCCATGAGGCCATGCCTCCACCAGACTCGAACTTGGACTGGTGTTTTGTTCTCACAAAAAAACTTATCGAACCCATTCTTTCCATTATCGAAGGGCACATAAAGGTTAACATCATTTCCAATCTATAATTCATCCAGCACGTCTTTGGTTTGAGGCATGTCATCATTATGTTACTCCATCTTGGAGATTCCTACAACCATTTTCGTGGCTACCACAACCATAGGGTTTGATCCTTTTCCCCTTACCGATGATTTCTCGAGGGATTCACTGGTCACGATCCCTTTCGACCTTGCTAGTGATTTCATGAAATCCATATGGTGAATGAATTGAGGAAATAAAAGGCATAACCCTCACCAAGGAGAAAATTTAATCTTCCATCTAAATAATAACTAGAATCTCAAAGCAATGGGCTAGACATACATTTGTTAAATCAACTTGGCTCTGATACCACTTATCCAGATCATAGTGGCTATGACCTAGGAACAATAAATAATAAGAGAGAGAGTAGGAGAGAAAGAATATAAATACGTGATGCAACTATTCTTAGAAAAACCTTGAACAAAAAATACACACACTGAATACCTAACAATATATGAAAAATATAACTCTTTATTATATGGATAAAGCATTTACCCTACAATGTGAAGGTGCCATATGTCATTTTACCAAGTGAGGTTTTTTATTTATAGTATTCTCGTTGGCTTCTTGAGTTACAATAACATGGGTGGATACCATGGTCGGATTCCACTTTCTATTCAAATCACGGGTATGAGATGACCAGATGTAGATTTGTGGTTTTTTAAAGTTAGCAATTGAAGCCTAATTACAGTTGAAATGGAAACATCCAATGAAATTCACACCTAGGACAATAAAAGAGGGGTCCTTCATCACGTAAGCTCTAGACTAGATGAATTTCCTTATATATTTTTGAATTCATAGAAGGATTTAAAATATCATCCTCAAAGGTAGAACAATGAAACTTATTAGCCACAAAATCCAACATCAAATATAGTTGGGGGAGTGTAACAAATAAGAGGAATTCTTATGGCATCAATAATTAAAATTTTGGTGGGTAGATGAAAGAGAGAACAACACAAAATTCTTCAAGTTATCCATGGTTTAACATCAACATGATAACTTATTTTCAACCCTAAAAGATAGTTAGGGCTTGAAGCTATAGTGAGATCTTAACATTGAAAAGGAAATGAGAAATTACTAATAATATTTGCTCACTTAACCTAAGAATTTTTTAGAGGAGTTTATTGAAAGAATTGCATAGAACATTCCAACTTTGATTGCCAAGAAGCACAACGAAGCCTTGCTGTTCAATGTCATAGTTCACTATGTAGAACAAGTAGTCATTGAAATGTCGAATGGAAAACCCCTAGACTAGACAGATTTTTGCATGACCTCCTTAGTACTCATAACCTTAATGCCACCTACTTCACACTCATTTCTAAGGAAGACACGATAGAGATTCCTAAAGCTCATATTCTAGGAGAAATCTAGCTATGGTGAAGGTAGAAAAATAATTGATAACATCATTTTGGCCCATGAATTGATTCAATCTCTAAATATTTCCAAATTTGGGTATGGTCATTATGCTTGCGATGCCCAATGATTTTGGTAGACTTACTTAGCAATAAATATATCACATCATTTTCACCTTTGGGTTTTCAGACAAATGTATAAATTGGATTATCTCTTTTATTTCCAATGGCTTCTTCTTGATCCTCATAAATGGGTCGCCCTCCTCAACATCCATTCCACCTTGTGGAGTCATGCAAGGGGGCCCATTATCCCGCTTATTTTTCCTAATCGAAGAAGTATTGAGTTGATGTATTAATGCTATGGCACCCTAAAAAAACTCGGGGTATGAAACTTTATGGGGATGATAGAATTGCATCTGATCAACAATTTGTAGATGAACTCTTATTGTGTTTGCACCAATTGTAGGAAAATATCTTGCCTTCGAATAGGTACTTGAATACTTTATGGTAGCCTTGGGCACAAGTATAAACCATGGAAAGTTGCAAATAGTCCTCTTCAATTCTCCTATTATTATTCAGTTACATATGTCAAAAAATATCAAATATCAATGAATTTCCCTTCAGTCTAAATACGTGGTTTCTCTACATGTTAAGAATTCCCTTTGGTAAGCCTCATGGGAGTATCTTCACCTTTACTTGGTTTTTTTTGCATAATCATTGTTATCATCGTAAAATGGCTATAAGATAAATTAGCGATGTTATGGTTGGAATGAAAGTTATGAAGCTAATGAAGTGTTGAGATAATGGGTAATATTTTTTCATTTAAAGCATGGAGAATGTATTAGTTGAAGTAAGCATGCAAAACTATATTAGATAAAGCTTTTGATTATTGCATAACAATATCTACATTTTGACTAACCATACATTCACTCTAACAAATAGTAATACTTTCATAACTAATAAATGATATTTGATTAAAAATAAATAAATAATGTGATATAAATAATTAATGCAATCACCCTCTTTTATCAAACTATGTAAAACTTTAGGCTAGTATGGTAGGGATGTTGTAATGTAATGTTCAAAATTTTGACTAAGCTAATTATATGATTAAAAATAAATAAATAATATGATAGAAATAAGTAATGGAATCACTATCTTTTATCAAACTATGTAAAACTTTAGGTGTAATTTATGTGTGTATTTTAATTGTACGGCTCTCTAGCCGAGGATGGTAAGGATGTTGGAATGTGGATGGTAAGGATGTTGGAATGTAATGTTTAACATTTTAACTAAGTCAATTATATAAAAATAAATAATTAAATAATTAAATAAAAAGATTAATATAATGAAATGTAAACATCAAACAGAATAAAAATAAAATGAAAAATAACGATGTAAAAATGAAACAAAAATGACCCATGGTATTGAAAACCATGGTATTCATGTGAAATATAGCCTATTTTAAGGGAGAAATTAAAACAACCTAGATCCATCACAACGTTACCAAATCTTTTGAGGTGCAAACCTCTTTTAAAGTGAAAAGAAATTTGATCCCTCTTAGGGCTTGGTAGATTGGAGTTAAGATGGATCTAAGTTGATAATTTTCAAATTAAAAGAAATAAAAGGAAAATAAGTAACGATAATAAAAATGAAAATTATCAATTTATAAGATGCAACTTAAATTTGTAAACTATTTAATTTATGTGAAATTTAATCCCTTTAGATTAAGAAGTCAAAATTTTGCGATTATTATATTAAATAACTATATATAGTCCTCTATTCAATATTAAACTATAAAAAATATCTATATTATTTAGGCAAACAATTAATATATTTAATATAAAAGCTAAATAGTAAAGTGTTCCATATTGAGTTGCATTGCTAATTTTTGAAAAGGAATCTCCGAAATTGTTAATCTCAAATGTATAGTTAAGTTGTTAATATCAAAAAGATGATTAACAAATTTGATTATTTTAAACATTAAAACAATTGGTAATATATTTTACCATATTTATATTTAGAACATTTCTATTTTTATTTTGATTAATGACTTTTTATAGCTAAAATTTGTAGTACAAATTTGAAATCAGTGCCATATCAGAGGACAACGGCACTCAAAACTTGAAAACGGGCATCAGCCAAGTCAGCAGTGTGAGCACCATAGGAGAAAGTGTTTAAAACACACATTTATTGGAATAAAAGATCGTGGAGGGTATTCGAGGCTATCGATTGCATGTGGATAAAACGGCTACGATATATTATGGAAAATAGTGAATTGAAAAAGGGCTAGCCATTGTGCACTTGTGAATTGAAAAAGGAATAGCATGTTTTCCATCCGTCGAGAGAGCTCGTAGAAAGGCTTGTTGGTTCACATCTGCGTGGGAGTTGTTGCTTAACCACTTAGCATGTAGACGGAGAATGCATACCTATACCTACCATGGGTGCCACAGAATGTGAGGGCACTATATAGAATCCTCCCCATCCTCTGAACGCTCAAATGCATGTTGAACTTATAATCCCATGGAAATTTCTGATCACAGGGAGTGGGAGCACGGTGGTTCATTTCGTCCAGGTGATCGAGCATGGGATGGGAGTTCTGGAGCTATGGGTCCCCATCATAAATTGCAATAAGTAATCGATACTCTGCAAAACGAAGCGAATTGACCCTCCAACCCTTTGACCAGTAGAAGGTGCATGCTAGGGCAATTTGACCCTCCAATATTCTAACAGTCGTGGCTTCCACCGAATGTTAATGGGGCTTGACCGACTCTGCATATGTGCTGGAGTGAAGCACATAGAGAGGAACCATCGTTTGAAGAACCAGCCAGAGGACGTGGTGGTTCAAGTGGTTATCGAGGACATGTGATGGGATTTCAGAAAAGGAGG
>APFE031498877.1:0-24044 GCA_000404065.3 Pinus taeda
TTAATTTCTTAAATTAATAATTATTTTATTTCAATTTTATAACCTATGATAATAAATTATTTTTGGATCATCTAACAGTATTAATCTCCAAGGCTTCCCAGATTTGCAGCATTACACAATGCTTAAAATAGTAAGGTAGGAGAGCAACCTTATATCATATGGTTGTCCAAAATTTATCCACGTGGCTTCAAACTAATTCCCAATGAACTAACATTAAATTGCTGAGAATGAATCCTTGCTTTTTGTACTTGTAAAAAGGTTTCGAAACATGTAGTCTTTTGTACATATCATCATATGATATATTCATCCTCAAACATGGAAAGTTTTACAAAAACCTATCATTATTTGATGCATTAGTTCTAAAACCATATCAACCATTGAGCCAATGACCTTCAATCCATAAATTCAACGGTGGTAAAAACAAACACATACTACCATTAAACCATTGTCCTTCAATCCATGAATTCAACGATGGTAAAAGGAGATACATACTATATGGGGTTTACCGATGAGTCTCGCTAGGTGAAGCCTAAGAGATGAGGGTTCAAATCTCATTGAGTATATATATATAACTTGTTGTGTGAAGGTTCAAATCTCATTAAGTATATATATATGACCTGTTGTGTTTTGGCTAGAAGAGTAGGGACCCATAGGAATGCCTATTGTCGACTTACACGCGGTTGCTCGTAACCTAAGTTTAGATTTGATCCTGAATTTATTCAGGATAACTCTCCCCAGTTATCATCTTTGAATTTAGGCATCCAATTAACTTTACGCACATCCAATTAGCTTTACGAATAGGCATCCAATTAACTTTACGCACATCCAATTAGCTTTACGAACATTGAATTAGAATGTTGTGCGCTTCTTAGAATATAAGCAGTCTACAATCTTCATTTTCACATTGCATTTTAGGCTTTTATATGTGTAATGTTCTAAAGTAATGTGTTCTTCACCTGTTTGTCGCATCAATCACTCAATGTGAAATATCTGAATTGATACTTAGAGCGAGTTTCATTGCCATAACATATAATCAATCTCCATTTTCTTGCAATCGATGATCCACACCGACATATGCCTTAACTACGTTGGATCCCACGAGAATAATTTAGGTCTATCCTGTAATTTCCAATCGCCATCAAATTTTATTACAAAAATGACCACCGTTAGCATACTGCAATTCTCGTTTTGATATGCGGTAATATCAAAGCTGGTATTGAGAAAGATAGGAGCGGAGCGACGGAGCGCGCGAGGACGGTCACGGGAAAGCAGCAAGCGCTAGGGTTTCTGCAGAGACCTGCAGCGGCAGGTTCCCTGCCCAGTGAATCCCAGATCTGACAGGGGCAGCGCAGAAGAGTCAGGCACGGGGCCTGAGAAAACGACAATAATGGATCCCCCCCAGGGGGAGGGAGGAGCGGTACCTCCACCCGGAGAAAACCAACAAGGACCCGAGGTAAATCCCATTGAGGAACAGGTAAACAATGATAGAACCACAGAGGAAACGCAGAACACGAAGGAAGATCAAGCTTAGCAAGATAACCCAAAGGTTAGTTCATCTACATGCAAGCCTGTTGCTGCTCACAGGCCAGAAGTTGAATTACCCAGCCACCGTATTAATGCAAGAATACAGTATATGAGGGATCATGCTCTCATAGGTAAATTTATCGGATTCTGGCCAACAGAAAAGGCCCTGAGAAACTGGATCAATATCAAATGGCGCCCAAAAGGACAAATAACCCTGATTCTAGGGCTGAAAGGGTTTTTTACTGCAATCTTTAACTGCTTGGAAGACAGAAACAGAGTCTTCGATGGGGGTCCCTATTTTTTCAACTCTACAGGGCTATTTCTCAGAGAATGGGTCGGCTGTTTCAATCCAGACAAGGAAGATCTAAGCTATGCACCAGTATGGATCCGACTGTACTCGCTACCCTGGGAATATTGGGAGGAGGAGTCACTAAAAGCCATCGGATCGGTCTTAGGAGACTTTGTCAAAGTTGCAGAAGAAACAAAGACCATAAGATATACCTCTTATGCCTCCTATGCCAGGATCTGCGTATACATGGATCTGAAGCAACCTTTGCCAGATACGGTGCGTCTCTTTCATGAAGACCAAGATTGGATTCAGGTTATTGACTATGAGCATGTCCCTTTCCGCAGTAGGAAATGTCATGCCCTGGGCCATCTCTTCAGAGATTGCCCCTTAAAAAACAAGCCCATAGCTCAAAACAGCCAAGAGCAACAATCTCAGGATGGATTCACCAAAGTAACAAATAGAAGAAGAGGAAGAAAAAAATCCACAGCACCTCCTAAGACGGCGCCAGAGGATCTGTCCAAGCCCTCCACAAGCAACAGTTTCGAGGTCTTAGCAAATGCAAAAATACAAGAAGGGCCTATTTCGGAAAAAACAACACACCCCTCTTCAAAAACAAGGGAAAAGAAGACGACCCAGGAAGGCAAAAAGATCAAGCCGGCCTCAGAGACATGGAATACTCCGGAAATGGATATAGACAATACAACTCACAGCACAGACAAAGGGAAGGAGGCAGAAGGAAGCTTTCAAGAACCGCATTTCATGGACGAATACATCGAACCAATAGATATTGGGGAACTTGACATTTTGGGTCTAGAACAAGCTTGCAAATCAGGTAACTTTGACAAAATCCCTGATAGACAAGTAGATAACTTAGTAGAAGTCTTGAATAAAGCTCAAAAAAAATATTCTCTAGGTGTTCAAACATGCAGTCAATGGGATGGTAAATTCATCACCAAAGACAGTAAAAAGAGAGGATGGAAAACGACTTTAGAAAGAACTATTAAGATTGGAGAGGTCTTGGTTAAGTCAGGAAGATATGCCAAACTAACCAAGTATTACAATACTGACCCCAAACCTTCCCAATGAAGTCGATATCTTGGAATATCAGAGGGCTCAATTGCCCAAGGAAAGGGAGACTTCTAAAAAATTTGATAATGGAGGAAAAACCAGCAATCCTTTTTTTGCAGGAGACCAAATGCAATTCGATACTTTTGGAAAAAATTGCAGCTAAGGCCTGGCCAGGAGGGCTAGTTACAGCTGTAGATGCTCAAGGAGCTTCAGGAGGACTTGCTATTCTCTGGGATGCAGGAAAAATCCAACTAGTTAATATCCATGCAAATAAAAATTTCATTCAAGCCATATTTCATCTTCTGGGTACGAACATCTATGGCCATATCACAAATGTATATTTTCCGCAAGAAACTCAGCAGAAAGTGGAAATACTATATGTAATATCACAGCTCAACGCAGATAGGACATTCCCGCTCTGGGTGTCTGGAGGAGATTTCAATATGATTGCGTCAATAGAGGAAAAGCAAGGAGGGCGCTGCAGAATAAACAGGGATGACTCGCTCCTAAAAGATTTTATCCAAAATAACTAGCTGATTGATCTGCCCACCTCCAATGACCTCTACACCTGGACTAACAAACGAGTAGCTCCATTGCAAATCGCGTCTCGCTTGGATCGGTTTCTAATTTCTGATAATGCAGTACACATTGGAGGAGAATTCACAACCACCATTATTCCATTCTCCGGATCGGATCACTGGCCCATTGCATTGCATTGGAACAGGCCTGGTAACAATATAAAAAGACCCTTTCGATTTGAAGCTTTCTGGCTCTCTCATCCAGATTTCAATGACTTCATCCGTACAACATGGCAAAATTGTAATCCGACTGAGGCTACAAAAATGGTTAGATTCCAAAAAAAGTTGAAGCTGCTCAAGGAGGAGATAAAACGCTGGAACAAAACCACTTTTGGCAACATTTTCAGGGAGAAGGAACTCCTCATTCAAGAAATAAAAAATATTCAGCAAAGAATAATTTCGGAAGGACGGTCGGAAGAACTAGTACAAAAAGAACAAGAAACGGAAAAAAACTTCTAGAACGAGATCTATAGGAGGAAGTTCTTTGGCGGCAGAAATCTAGAATCAGATGGCTGAAGGAAGGGGAGAAGAACACCAAGTTTTTTCATAAAACTACAGTCCAAAGGAGAATGAGTAATCAAACCTCACAAGTCAATAATGCACAGGGAGCCAAAATTGAAACCCATGAAGGAATAGAACTTGAATTTCTCCATTACTTCAGGAAAATGAACCAAGAGCCCAACATCAATAGAGCAGAGGCGATCGACAAAATCATATTCCTCGCTTAATAACGGAAGACCATAACACTCTCCTTCTCAAACCTATCAGTCTTCAGGAGGTGGAGACACCAGTGAATTTATTAAAAGCAGGAAAAGCTCCTAGTCCAGATGGTTTTACTTCAAATTTCTTTCAGCATTTTTGGGAGCTGATCAAATGGGAAGTATGGCAAGTAGTAGAAGATTCGCGCACTCTAAGATGGATGTATCCGGGCCTGAATGCAACATTCATTGCATTAATGCCCAAGACAGAGGATTCTAACTCTCTTGATAAATATAGACCTATAGCCTTGTGTAATATCATCTACAAGATCGTCTCCAAGGTAGTGGCTCTTCGGCTGAAACCCATGCTCCCCTTCATCATTTCACCAGAACAATCCGGATATGTCGAGGGACGAAAAATAACGGATGGGATAATTCTCACCCATGAGATTATTCATTCCCTCAAGTAGACTAAAAAACCAGGTATGTTACTTAAAATTGATTTATCTAAAGCATTCGACAGCATCAGCTGGGACTATATGCAAAAAATTCTGAAAGCTTTTGGTTTTGCCTCTTCCTGGATTCGCTGGATAAGTAGTCTCATTTCTTCCACGTTTTTTTCATTTCTCATAAATGGGATCCCATCTTCCACCTTCCGCCCTTCCAGAGGAATCAGACAAGGGGATCCTCTGTCGCCCTTTCTGTTTGTAATTATGGCGGAGGGATTAGGACGCAACATAAATTCGACCATCCTATCCCGAAACCTCAAAGGCATTACTCTCCACCAAGACCCCACCATCTCTCACCAGCAATTCGTTGACGATAACATGTTATTTGGGTACCCTTCTGTTCAAGAAGCTCGCACTTTAAATGCTTTACTTGACAATTTCTCTAAGGCCTTTGGAGCCCTCATCAATACAGTGAAATCCGAGATCTTTTTCTTCAACACTCCGCCGACAACTCAAAGAGCAATAGCACGCATTCTAGGCTTCTTCGTAGCTTCCCTGCCTTCCAAGTACTTAGGAGCGCCTTTAATTGCCTCTGCCCTTAAGCACTCCTCATGGACAAACCTGTTAGAAAAGCTGGAGGATAAATTATTCCTATGGATGCATCGCGCCCTAAATATGGCCAGCAGGCTTGTGCTAATCAAGGCAGTTCTTCAATCCATGCTGCTCTACTTGTTCTCCATAATGGCAGCGTCGAAATGGGTGCTTAAAGCTATCAAACAATTACAACGCAACTTCCTTTGGGGAAGCTCAGGACCAAATCGAAAATGGGCTCTGGTCAAATGGGAGAAGGCTTGTCTTCCAAAAAGTGCAGGAGGCATTGGTCTTAGAGATCCGAAACACAGCAACATGATCATGGGAGCAAAAATATGGTGGAAATGGCTATCATACCCAAACATACCCTGGGCCAGATTATGGACAGCGAAGTATGCCAACAACTTGCCCTTGGAGGAGCGCATTAGAATGTCAGAAATAAGCAAGGGATCGGTAATGTGGAACTCAGCTATCAAGCACAGAGATTTAATTCAAAAACATAGTTTTTGGGAGGTGAAGGATGGTTGCACAGCAAGATTCTGGATGGACTCATGGCAGCAATTCCCAAGCATAAAAAACTTCATCCAAGGAATACCCAATCAAGACATAAATCAGTTGGATAAGGTAAGTTACTTCTGGAGATCCAACAATGAATCAGACCATAGAGACTGGAAAGAGGCGCGCAACATTTTACCAGACAACCCGGAGGCAATCCATCTCTCTCTATCCGAAGAACTGTAAAAAAGGAAAATTCTTAAGGAGGCATGTAAGGACAAGCTGAGGTGGGGGTACGAAGAGAAGGACACATTTACAACTAAGGAGGCTTACAACATTATTCTAAAAGACCGACTCATCAAAGACAAATTACGGGAAAAAATATGGAATCCGCCCATATGGCCGAAGGTCTCTACATTTCTCTGGCTCCTGTCACACAATCGGATTCTCACTTGGGATAACCTCAGGAAAAGAAAATTCACAGGTCCTTAAATTTGTCTCAACTATAAACTGGAAGAGGAATCAACTTTACATCTCATGCAAATTTGTCCATTAGGAAGGAGACTTTGGGAGAAAGTCACATTTCGATGTCGGAAGGAAGGGAGAGTGTTGGGGGACATCAATAACACTCTGCGCAATTGGCCCCAAAAGACTTATCAATGCAACATTCTCAATATTCTTTGGCAAATCGTTCCATGACTACTGATGTGGAATATATGGAAAGAGTGGAATAGGCGGATATTTAAAGATCAAGCAATGCAAACGGAGCAGGTATGGAAAATCATACACAATAACATCCAAGAAACCCTGTTTACTAAATGCTGGTCCCAAGAGGACTTTCCTTCCACTCCACAGGAACAAGCTATATGGAATAACTGGCAGATCCAAATTCAAAGTCCTAATTCTTCTAAAGGTAACTCAGCCAGACATCAAGATTCCCCAACCAGTTGGACTCCTCCGCCCATAAATACATTATGCTCAACTTTGATGGGGCGTCGAAAGGAAATCCGGGAAGCACGGGATATGGTGGAGTAATAAGAAATAATCAGGGCAACCCTCTCACTGTTTTGTTTGGTTCAATTGGATGGAACACAAATAATGCAGCAGAATTGGAAGGACTATGGAGAGGGCTCAATATCGCGCAAGCTCAAAGGTACAGTCCTCTTATAGTGGAAGGGGATTCTCAAATTATTATCAACATGGTCTCAAAGATCCAAAAAGGCTCAGATGTACATAAGGTGAGTAGCAACTGGAGAATGGTCACTAGGCTTGAGCTACTCCAACAATGGCTAAGAAACAATAAATCCATATCCTCCAAACACATCAGAAGAGAAGGGAACAAACTGGCAGATTTTCTTGCCAACCTAGGAGCGGACAGGGGAAAGGAATTCTTTGAAGGACCATTACAGGGTATAGCTTCGGAGACAGAATTGTCCACATTTCAGGCTATTCTAACTAGTGATATGCAGACAAGTGAAGAGGCACACCCGGATGCGGGTGTTCGTATTTGCATTGAAGGGGAGTTATGAGCACGCCACGCGGAGAGGATAGCGGGCAGCTGAACAGGAAGGCGATGAGGGATATTAAGCATACTGAAAGGAAAGGCATTCAATGCCATTCATTGCATCTGCTGTCCCAAGGTAAGCGTAGCGACAATATCAGGATGGAGGATTTTGTTACAGGAACATTCTTCCCAGCTCGGTTCTGGTTGCAGGAAGAGAGCTTGCTCTCAAAGGAAGCGAAGGGTGATGGTTTGTTGGGGAACGAGGAAGGTGGCAATGGCTGGAGCAGGCCCTTCCACATAGTATTTTTCAACCCTGTGTATGCCCCTGTCTTAAAGCTCCGTCGGGATGTAGTGGTTGGGACTGATAGCGGGATTCACTCAGTGGTGGAGCAGCATTGCAGCAGTGACGTTTCCCTTGCTGACGAGTTTAACTTCTTAAAAGTTGCAGCTGTTTGGGGTTCAATCTGGGTGTTAACCAGTCTTTAGGCTGGGTCGAGGCATCCTTTGAATTTAAGCTCGCTCGTCTCATACTAGATTAAATACATGGCTCCTCATTTAAGGGCTACTCCTCGGTGTGGGCATAATTCTGGACAACGGGGAGGTTTTGGAGGGAGAGGCAGTCAAAGCCCTCGTCGTATTTCGCCTCTCGCCTTTGCGTCGCCCCCTTCGACAAGATCTGAAGAGTCTGGCCACTCCATCAGTAATACAGTGCAATCAACAAGGTTTCAATTCCGACGCCGGTCAAACAAACCACTGATTTCTGCTCTTGTGACGGTCATCTTCTCGGAAGAAGACAAGGAAGATGTAAGTCTGAAGGAGGCTTCTGAGGAGCAATCGCCTTCTCCCTCGGACAATTCCTCACAGAGCAGGTGGATGGAAGATAGTTCTTATGCCCCTTCGTCACAGAGCAAGTTAGAGGAAGAAAGCACTTTTGCTCATTCAGAGGAGCAGGCAGAGGTGCTTCAGGAGATAGGGAGCATGAAGGATAAGAACATTCTGGATAATGCACAGAAGAAAGCAGAGGCACCTCAGGAGATGGAAGATATTAGGCAGGCTTCGCCCCATAAGAAAACCATGGATGAGGAGCCTAATAATTCCTTTGCAAACATTCTGTATCTCAAGCTTCCACCGGGAATGAAGCCCGAAGATGTCTAGGATGGTGTGGAGGTCACCTGGGAGCGAGCCCCGGATAAGGAGACCGGGAAAGGATTAGTAAATCACAAGTAACAAGCTCTGTTTTGATGGGTCAGGTCTCATGCTCTGTTTTGGTCTTCCGATATTCTGGTTCGGCTCTACTAGCTCAGCGTTTGGAGGCTGGCGACGAATCTAGTAAGACAACGGCAAGTCAACAAATTTTTTTTTTGTATCTTTGATAATGCCAAGCAATCTGGCAGGTCTTCTGGCCTGTAAGATCTTTTCCAATTTCTTTTAAGTCTGCTCTCGCTTGTATTAAATTGTATAATGTTCCTTACAAATGGTGGAACAGACAATTTTGTTAGAATTTTTGATAGAGAGATGCCATCTCACTCTCAGAGGTTCAATCCTCTTGTAAATATTTTTACAGTTGTTTAATATAAGTAGATTAGTCTTTGCCCAGAAAAAAAAAAAATATGAAAGCTGGTATTCAATGTGGTAATCAAAATGAGTTGAGTTGCATGTGGTAATACCTTGAGGCAATGCGTTGAGGCAAGTCTTTGCACTTCACATGGTAAATATTGGAGGTAATGTGTTGTCACATACCGTAGACACACACTATCATCATGATAACCTCTATAATCATCCTAATTTATTTTACCAATACCACGACCACCATGAGCACGATCATCATCACCATAATGTCCTTTTGTAGAAAGTCGTGGGCTAAGAGTTTGACTCTAGCTTTCATTGAAATCATGGCCATATCGTCTGTACTTTGAATAATTGCTATCTCAGATCCTGGATGGTTTCTTTAAGGTGCATCAATTTTACCAATACCACGACCACCATGAGCACGATCATCATCACCATAATGTCCGTTTGTAGAAAGTTGTGGACTAAGAGTTCGACTCTAGCTTTCATTGAAATCATGGCCATATCGTCTGTACTTTGAATAATTGCTATCTCAGATCCTTGCTGGTTTCTTTAAGGTGCATCAATTTTACCAATACCACGACCACCATGAGCACAATGATCATCATCATAATGTCCTTTTGTAGAAAGTTGTGGGCTAAGAGTTCGACTCTAGCTTTCATTGAAATCATGGCCATATCGTCTGTAATTTGAATAATTTCTATCTCAGATCCTTGGTGGTTTCTTTAAGGTGCATCAAGTTACAGTTTCCACCATATTTACATATATTCTCTTGATATTTCCTTTCTAGCCAAATTAAAAAGAAATCTTGTTGCTACAAATTATAGTCATTGTTCAAGGAAAACAATAATATAAACATACTTTCATGTCGATGTGATTTATGCGTTAATACAAGTTTTCAATGATTGTGGAGCGTTATTCAATGACTACGGAGCGTTCCCCTTATACTATGCGCATAGACTATTTTATGTTGATTCCAAAAATTCAACGCATTGTATTACTGTAATACGATCATGCAAAAACTTCTTGAAGGAGGCGATATTCATGATCTTGCCATTGTAATATATCATTGTAACACATGATATAGAGGTAACGTTCATAATATTTCCATTGTAACGTATCATTGTATGGTAACGTTCATAATATTGCCGTTGTAACGTATCATTGTAAAGCATGAGCTGGAGGTAACACATCATTGTAATATTAATTTACCACGGAATCCCAATGCTGGAAGCAACACATCATTGTAACGTATGAGGTAATGCCAAATGAACCTACCAACACTTATGCAGGAGGGTAACAACACCTGAGGAAATACCAAATTTAATCATAACATTCAAGACCATCTGTAATTAAAGCCCAGTCCATTCTACATCTTCTACCAACTCTGTCATCTTCTGTCAAACCTATAAAAACGCCAAATTATATCCAATCAAAGGTGTATGTAATGCATGTTATTTCCATATCATTCATGTAGATTTGCTGGCATCCTATACACTGTCTCTGCAAAGTTTTCATTGCCATATTGTTGAGTGCTCATTTCATATTTCAAAATTTGTATTTTGTAACATTTTGTTCTATGTGCCTGTGACCTATATAATGCCTCAATTTTACTAATTGTTCCCTGTTCCTCAATTTTGTCCAATTTTACTTTGAACACAATCATGTCTCCTACCACCCCCCAGCCAACATTTCCTGCTTTCAACAAAGTGCCTCCAATTTTTTTTAATCTTTCTTACTTATTTTGCAAAAAAAAATGTGGGGCACCTCTCTCCATGGTAGTTGTTTCAACTTCGAAGTTGCAGAGACAACCAAAGAAACATCAAAAACCTTTTCCTCTCCCTTTTCAACATATATTTTCTCAGATTGTAGAATTGTCTTTACACACAAAATACTTCCTTTTTCGACTGTTGTTGCATTCATTTCTTCTGTTGGTGTTGCAATATCTCGATTTTTCCATGAAACTCTACTAATACAGTTTCCAATTGCATCATCTAATAAAGTAAGGACGACCCACAAGAGATATTTTCATGAGTGATGAAACTAGATTTTGATTAACATAATGACTCTTCATGGATTCTGAGGATGACAAAGCCCTCAACTCTTTGGTTTTGAAAATTGGCATTGATATCTTTGTATATTTTAGTTTCATTGTCAAAGTTTCCTTGCTACACTGGTTTCGATCCTTCAGATTATTTCTCGTCATATATTTCTTTTCGAGAATATTTTCACGTTTCACAAGTTCACTTGATGTATATTTTCTCCTATTAACTCTTGATCTAGTTATTGCAATTTTTTTCTTCTCATATATATATATATATATATATATATTTTCTCTTCTATGGGATACTCTCCCCTTGAGATGCTGTTGGTTTTTAACACTGACACATTCTTCTTTCCTCGTGATTATTTTCATTCTTTTGAACAAATCCCCCTGAGATAAAGCTAGGTCATTGGTTGTTTTTTATTATTAATTTTTGCCATTTCTTAGATATCCATGGAGATTGTGGGTTTATTTTCTTGCTTTGTTTTGGGTCATTCTCATGTTTCCTTTGCTTGGGTTGAGTTACTATTTCCTAAAGCCTTGGCTGGACAAACGCTCTGGAGCCCTGTAACAACTTGGGTTGAGTTACTAGTCCCGTAGCGTTGGTTGGAACAATGCTATGGAGCCTTTAGTGTGTTGAGTTACTAGTCCTAGAGTCTTGGTTTGACAAACGCTCTCGAGCCCGGTGCCAGCTGTAGGTTGAGTTACTAGTCCTGTAGCCTTGGTTGGAAAAAACACTCTAGAGCACTCGAAGGCTTGGATAGAGATCTGATGATGGTTTTGTGATGTCCAACTGTGATGTGGAATCACTATTTTATGGGTTGAGGTGGATGTCCTCTGGATGGATGATTTTGAATTAATGTGTTCTATGACATCCCACATTCATGCTTGGAATATGACATGGGGGTGAATCGCTGAAGAGAGATTTGGCTCAACCATTCTTCAATCAAGTAGAACATGGAAGTCCCATCCCAGGTTTGGATTTGGCATCATACATATGAGGTTATTTCTTCTTGTATTTATATGAGTATTACACTGGATTCTATGTGGTTTATATGGCTTTGATTTCATTGCTATTTCTGTTGTTATTATGTTCGTTATATGCGTGATTTATAATAGTAGTTACGTACGACTCTCATCATGTTTTTACTTGTAAATGAATGATCAATGTATCTATGATCTAATGGATGAAAAGAAAATTAATGTGTTGAGGCATCAATGCTACTTAGCGATTATGAGCTAAGTATGAGACCCCTATGCTCATATATGTTTTTTACACTTGTAGATTACATATCTATGATATGTCTGACGAAATTCCAGTCATGGCTAGTAGGGGTCCAATCAAGGTCTCATTCAATTGAGTGCATTTATATTTTCTATTGGGTGCAATATTTAAGGATATTTCAGGCATCCTTTTCCCCATTTTAGGCCATCTTTCCTGATTTCAACCTAAAATCTCCCTAGTCTAATGTCACTGCCTCTAATAAAGAAGCAATCTTTTATTTGACTTATTATTATGTTATTTTCTTCCAAATATTGAATGAAACGATGATTTTTTTGGGATGACTAACTAGGGTGTATTTCAAAGAGTTCCTTAGAATGTTTTTCTTCTAGGTATTTCCATAACTACTGATGACCATGGATGAATGGTTGTTGTTATTCGTTGCTGCTACACGGTTAAAGTTGTTGTTACACCTCGGGATTGTCATTCTCTGTTGTTACACCTTGGATTGTCATATCTTTTTGTTACACCATGAAGTTGTTGTTACACTACGCATTTTTAGGACCTTAGCTTTTACTTTCAAAGACAATGATCAAAGAGTTGTATAAAGTAATGAAAATATGGGTGGTTATAACTAGGTGTCTAGACAGGAGTGGTGTAACCACAATGATCTTTATTGAAACAACTTGTAACAATTTATATCTTTTTAAATTACTTATGTAAGCATAATCAACAAGAGAACCATAGATTCTCATGATTGCTTTGTTTTTTCAATTTTGGGACAGTGCAAAAGGGTTTATAAAGAAATCTTAGTCTCATGTAAGGATATAGACAAACAAAAGGATAAAGATATTGATATTCTGATTTTTGTACTCTTCAGCCATTCTTAATACAAAGTATATCTGGTGATGTTACATAAATTCTTGTGTTGATACTTTAACTAAGTCTCCATTTTCTTCCTGCACTCTGCTAGAGAGGAAGGGTCCTCCTCTTTAGCGTGGATCACAATGTTAGTAGAATAGATATTTCTTTTATGTGTTGAGTGTGGATTTCTTGTTATCGGTGTACATGTTCAGTGTGGTATAGACGTGCTTTTACTTTCAGATTACTGTATGTGTTGTTACAAAGGTTAATTAATTCTATGTATTTAATTCTTGATAGTATATGGTGCATAATCTTTGTTCTGAAGCTTTTATGAAGTGCAGATTCTTTCCTTGATGAACGTATTTCATTTCTCGAGTGCGATTTTTGATTTTTGCAAGTTGAATGTCCATTCTGCAAGATTATTTTAAATCCCTGCAAGCGTGTTCAACGACATCTTTTCTTTCCTGTTTCGCCTAGCTGCTACACGTATCAACACAGAGAGTGAAGACACCTTTGAAATAAAAATACTTACCCTGGTTGATAATTATTGGTTCTGGAAGTAGTAAAAAAGACCAAACATTTTGGTGACGTTTATGGGGAAGGCTGTCAATTGGTACAATCATCCAATGCTTTCTTTAGAGTTCTTTGTTTAGAGTGTTTCTAATTTTACTGGCATTGGATGGTAAGCCGAGAGGTAAGAACCTGCACATCGCTCTAACACACCTGAGCGGGTTCACCACAGTAATAGTTAGAACACTTATTGCGCGTAAAGTTTTCTTTGGATCTCCTTTTGATAGAGTGTCCTCAGTTTTACAGGCGTTGGGTGGTAAGACGAGAGGTAAGAACCTGCGCATCGCTCTGACACACTTAAGTGGGCTCACCACTATAGTACTTGAGGCCCTTAGGGTGAAAAAAATTACACATAGGGTCCATGTGCTGAATGTATCAGTGAAGAAGAAACGAAATTTAGGAACTCTAATAAATCTACAGGTAAAATGGGTCATAAAAAGAACAAGAAAAACATTGACCAAGGGAGAAAAATATTTATCCAAGAATTGATCTCAAAAGTAGAGAGAGAGCAGTCAAATCCACATATAGACAAAATAAAAGCAATCCCATAGAAAATTGTTACTTCTACATCAAAATCAGGAGTATCTGGCTCCTCTGTTTTAGGACCCCATTTTCCTCAAACTATCCTACAAACTTCCAAATCCGAAGACTCAACTCAAGAATAATAAAGAGAAGCTAGTGGCTAGGATTTTGGATTAAAAGGACAAGGGGAAACTAATGGGAAACATCAAGAACCAGAATAAGAAGAACATTATTTCACTTTCCAATACCCAAACTTAGGGAGTGAAGTAAAACAACAAACCCCAAGACAATATGAACAATTATCATAGGAATCCTTATCCACGGAGAATTCGCCAGGGCAATCTTTAGAAGGGTACTCACCAGAATAAGAATCAAGAGAATTTTCAATGGGAGACAACAACAACAAATAACAATGATAGGAAAGATGAGATTATCACCACTTATGAATTTCCAATAAGTGATATAAGGGGAGAGGCTCCCATGAAGAATATCTCTCTATCATCCCTTTCGTCTTTCCAAGGACTGAGTGTAGAAGATCCTGATACTTTCATGTTTGAGTTTGATGTTCTGTGCAATATTTATGATTATACTTCAGATGCTTAGAAGCTAAAACTATTCCCTTCCACTCTGAATCAAGCAGCATTACGATGGTTTATGGGACTAGGTTCTTCCACTATTCGAACATGGGGAGATTTGAAGACTATATTTTTGGAAAAATACCAGGACTATTGCTAGACCAGAGATTGAAGATAGGATATATTCAAAATGACACAGAAGGAATAAGAAAACTTGGAAGATTATGTGGAATGGTTCCATTATAATCTACAGAGATCCAAACATAACGATATGGATTTGGAAATTTTGAAAATAATATATATACGAGGAATGAGAGATGATTGCCTCGACATGTTGAACCTGTTGGGAAAAGGAGATATATCCCATGAACCATTTGATGAGATAATAAAACTCTTCTTAAGGTGTTCACAAGGATCGTCACGGGGAAGAATTATGGCACAAGATTCCTATGTTAGAATACAAAAATCTACAAATGGAGGTGTGAGTAGTCTATGATGATGTATCATCTTTCATTTTCGGGTGCAAGTGATCGGGAGAGAGGACAAGGCTCTAAAACTACACAGAGTACGTTTTAGGTTGGGATGCAGGTTCTGGGCACTGTCAAGGAAAATTGGGCAGAGGTCACTGGGAGGTTGAGATGGGCAGTCTTGATCAGTGATGACTGTTTGGGGGATATGACTCGGCTGAAGGGCAAATCTGCGTGGTTTTTTTAGGGAGGAAGTTCAGGCAGCAGGGAGGACATTGGGAGTGAAAACTACACAGAAAATGACTTAGTAAAATTGTGGAAAATAAATTATTTAAATGAAATTTATTTTTGTAGTCTCCAAAAACCTGCACTACTCCTCAATGGAAGAAGAATGAAGTTTCCATAGGCTTGAAGAAGAGGAAGATCATACTTAAAGATGCATCTGAGAGTGGCGAAGAGGGTACTTGTTAATGGGTGACCCATTATTTATATTGACATGAGGTATCATTATGTACTTTTAGCATGATTTTCCATGTTGGGAAAAGGGTGCATTGTGTCCTCAGCATGAGTTGCTATTATTTTCCAATTTGGATAAGAGGTGTCATTATTTATGTTGGGTAAAATGTGTTATTCCACAAAAATGTACATTTGGGTCAATTTCCAAATAAAATACATGGCGTTGGAAATGTATAACAAATTTTTTATGTCTTAAGTTTTGAATAATAATTTTATATTATTCAATTTGTTGTTTATTTTAATTTGATGATGAAAATTGTAAAGTAGAGTATGGATTACTTTTTCTAAGCCTAAAACCATTATTGTCTGGACTTAACATCCAACTATTAAGCTACTGAAATCCACTCTCCCTCGTAAGAAATCTACACCAACATATTGGTGAAAATACTAGGGAGAAGATCCCTATATTTATTTTTATTTTTGTTTGGTTATCTTGCCTTCACTTCTCTTGTCTAGATGGATATTTTTTTTTAATCTTTGAGCTCTTGATTATATATCTAATATATAATAATATAATATATATATATATATATAAATTTTTTTTTTTTATATAAAAATGAAAATTTTACAAAGTTAAAGAAAAAAATCTCCTTTATTTCCTAATAGTTCGCTTGTTCAATTTGAAATTTTATGTAGTAGTCCTAATCCTTAACATTGATAATTTATCTAAGTATTATATTTTATTTTTATATTACAGATGCTACAACATCTTCATCATAGTGAATAATAGATGTATGATATATTCTTTATTCATGTTATGTAATTCATCAAAGGAATTTTGAGATAAATTGTTAATTTTATTCAGTTTTCATTTTTTGAATAAGCAATTTTGATTATAAGATATTTCCTAACAAATCACTACAAGGATCTTCGATTATGCAGTGACCATCTGCTTATAGATGAAATCGTGTTAGAGCCATTGTCGACCATCTACTTATAGATGAAATCGTGTTAGAGCCATTGTCCAGGTGGTTGCAATGAACTGGAGGACAAACCATGAGTTGGAGAAGGTAGCCGATAAACTCAAGATGAATCTTTGTTCATTGGTTGAGTCATACATGCACGCTAAGACATGGCAAGGGAAGGTCATGACATCTTCATGGCTACGCATTAGGAGTAATCCAATTTGGTTGAATAAGGGATTACGATGAAGAATTAATATAGATTCATGGACCAATTGTTAAAGAATTTATGAAGAAACGATTAATGGAAATTGTCAATCTACAACCTTGATGTGATGTTCATGAAATTTCAGTGAAGCCGCCCACCGATATATATATTTTATTCATGGAGATGACCACGCAAATAAGTTAAAAATTACATGAGATGACGAGTCTGAGCCTACAGGAATAATAGATATCCGGTAATTTTCAGAAATGGCCGGCAGACGAGGAGCCCAATAGATATCCGGTAATTTTCAGAAATGGCCGGCAGACGAGGAGCCCTTCACAGCGAATTTTATAATGTTATTTAAATTGTTTAAAAAAGCGATAGAAATCAGAATTAATATTTCCTTTTGACGCGTAATTTGGGGTCTTGACCTGCTGTGACGTGTTCAATTTTGAACACTGCATGCAACCACAACCCATCTGCACGTACGATACAAATTTCCGACTTAGAGTTGACATGCACATTAACAAAATACAAATAAGACTTAGACTTAACCAACAACTAACTGAACATAGACTTGACATACACTTAACCAACAAGCAGGAGGAAGAGTTTCAGACATAGACTTGAGCGACGACCAGGAAATACTGTTGATATTTCCCTTTTCTTCTGCTGATCTCAAATCCACCTCCTCTTCTCTGCTCCCTTAGCTGCATACTCTGAAATCCACCTCCTTTTTTCTATTCCCGTGGCTGAATACTCTGAAATCCACCTCCTTTGATTTGTTACCGCCAGCAGCCTGCGAGTTATTTCTCACTGCACTGCACGCTGTTCACTGTTCTGTTAGTAAGATAGCGGTCATGAATAAGCTGAGTGCCCCTCTCAAGCTTGCAAAGCAAGCGTTGATAGCTCTGCCCAAGGGGCTGCTAAAAGTCCAAGTAATTAAGAAAGTAAGAAAAGTGATTCCAAATGGCAAGAAAAGGAAGGATGCGGAAATGCACAAGAAGAAGAAGGCGAATAATGGCAAGAAAAAGAAGAATGCAGAAATTGAGTTAAAGGAGGCGAATTATGAAGATGGAATATTTTCAGGTGGTGATGTCATCCCGAATTATGAAGATGGAATATTTTCAGGTGGTGATCCCGAATTATGAAGATGGAATATTTTCAGGTGGTGATGTCATCAATAATAGTGATGATATCAATAAGTCAGCGGATGCTTTCATCATAATGATGCGGAAGCAATGGGCATTCGAACGACAAGAAGATGAGATGGAGATCGCCACCACCAATAATCATCATCATCATCATGTAGATGCTGCTGTTGAAGAAGAGGCTCCTAATCATGCTGCTGCTCCTGTTGCTGACGGGGCTCCTAATCATGCTGCTCTTGATGACGCTGCTCCTAATAATGCTGCTGAAGAAGATGTCGATGAGCCGGCGGTTGCTGCTGCTGCTGAGGAAGACATATTTAATGAGGTGCCTGCGGATGCTAATCATGATGATCAGGTTACTGCCGCTGAAGAAGATAATGATATCGATGAAGCTATCGATTGTTACATAAAAAATTGCCATCTGCAGTGGTTGTTAGTCGAGGAGGCCGCTGAAGCGTACATGGAACATACCCAGCAGCAGTGGACGTTGTTAGAGGATATCGATGAGGCTTCGGGGGCTTTTATAAAAAATACCCGCCACCAGTGGTGGTTAGAGAAGCAGCAACACAAGCACATCAAAAGAATCAGGCGAGCAGCAAAAAGAGTCGATGCTCATGAAAAGGAGAATTGAAACTGAGTGGTTCTTCTAATATTGTAACCACAGTGTTCTTATCCGTTCATAGCAGCAATATGCTGTGTATGTATGTAACTTCTCTCCATACTATTGCTAATATACAGTACATCATCGCAAATTTGCCCTAATTTCTTGGTGTATTGTCTTGCTTATGATAAATCAATCTTAGAATACATCCCTAATTTCTTGGTGTATTGTCTTGCTTATGATAAATCAATCTTAGAATACATCAATTTTAGATACAGCGGTATTAGAATACTTTTGCCATAAATGCTGTAAATGTGCTTCAAAACGCACGTGTATTATTAATTTAAACAATTCTGAGCTATAAATTCTGAGCTATCAGTTGTGAGCTATAAGTTGGTAAACCGATTAAAAAAAAAACATTTCAATAAACCAAATCATAAGCCAATTAGTTTTATGGTTTTATGCAGTGTCGTTATCCGTTACGGCGAAATAAGTACCTCACCTCACTACTTAGCTGCAGAAATAATCACAAAAAATTCCCCGCGGAAACCGTTTGATTCCCATGTACAGGGTTCAAATAGCCGGGAAACCGTTTGATTCCCATGTACAGGGTGCAAATAGCCGGGAAACCGTTTGATTCCCATGTAGAGGGTTCAAATAGCCCAGAGAAACTGTTTGATTCTCATCTTAACCTGCGAAAATAATGTTTTTTAAAGAAAATGTATTTTTGGGAAATTTTTGGTGGTCAATGTTATGGAAGAGAAAAAGAAAAAAACACTTTATAAAACATTTAAAATGGATAATTATTGTTTTATAATAAAGAATTTTTAGTATGAGAATATTTTTACTATTTGTAATGACTATGTTTTACCACATACCAAGAATTTGGTGTATATCATTCTTTTATTTTGCTCAATTGATTTACTAGGGATTTGAACCGGTGAACTATTGCAAGGAATGTTGTAATAGTGGACCCACCCATCCTAAATATATTTCATCTTATAATGGTAAGAATATAGTAATACAACAAAGAAAATATCATTGAAATAAGATGTGTTTTTGTTGTCATTAGAAGCTCTAATTCTTTTATTTACATTACATTTAATCATATGGGGATTCAACTTAACTTGGAAATTCCTTCCAACCACTTTGAGATCAACCCCTCAACATAAACCCAATTGGAGATACGTATGTATGTCACATTCCTATCTAATATGTTTGTACCTCATGGCAACCCCTTAACATAAATACAATTGAAGATACATGTGCATATGGAATTCATATTTAATATGTGTGCACCTCATGACAACCCCTCAATATAAACACAATTCAAGATACATATTTATATGGCATTCATATTTAGTATGTGTGTACCTCATGACAACCCCTCAATATAAATCCAATTGAAGAGACATATGTAGATGCAATTCATATTTAATATGTGTGTACTTCATGACAACCCCTCACCAAACCCTTTGCTCCTCACGGGGAAGATACATTCTGGTGTAATCCAAGTCCACCCACCCCATAACCTTATATAATGAAACATACCCATGTGCTACCTTCCTCACACCTTGTATATGAGATGTTGGATGCATTGATGAGATTTCATCAAAGAGATATCAAGTATCCTTTGTGGGGTAGATATGAATCTTCCCAAGGGCCCAATAACCCAATACCACCTTAAGTGCACATGGCACTCTCATAGTTTTCTCTGGCGCTTTGGGATGTTATCCAAAACCACTTCAGTGGGTGTCACTTTCAGTTGATTTATGGCTAAGGAGATTGGAAAAGGCATTAGCGAAGACAAGAAATGGAATTTTATTTATGAAATAAAGGAAATAGGAGAAAATATTGGTTATAGGATCTGGTCCATTCATTTACTTTATTTGAAAATAAAAAATAATTATATTAATATGCTAAACATAAACAAAATTGTGTAGGATACTTGCACACAATGATATCTGAAACTAGTTATATGATGTGTATTATCTATGGCTCTTATTAGGAATTGCTTCGTTATCGGTTGGTTGATGAATGTATGGGTTAACAAGTGTTGTTGTAGGAATATGGAGAGGGTTTAGATCCTTCTCAGTGATTCTTAGATGAAGACTATCAATTTATGATCAGATATGCGTTCATGACCTATAGCTTATATGTTTTCCATGTGTTTGATGAAATTTTTGGTGTATTCTAAGAAATTTAGGTTAAGTTCTGCCTCAAAGTTTGGATGTTTAACTTTTTTGTCATGTCTATTATGATTATGGAAAGTATTAGGAATTTTTGGGTAGGAGGCTAGCTTGTAATTATGGCTCAGATCTTAGGACACACCCTCTAAACTGGGCAAGTTAGGTCACAACAGCATGGAGGCAATGTTATGCATTTGGTTTGAGGCCTATATCTGCACCCAGGCCTTGTCATACATGCAATTGGGGGTCTAGGTCAGTGAAAAAGAGTTACAACTCAGGGTTTGGTCACATGGGGTGGTCCTTTGGCCTCTGCGTGTCTTGTAGCTCTGAGGGATATTGTGAGTTGTCAATTTGTGGCCACTTTGTAGGCCTCACTTCCTTAACCAAAACTGGGAGGTCGGGTCATGTCGTAGTAACTCTTTGTCTCATGTTTACCCTGGAAGGCCAGTGAACTTGAGTGAATGTGGGAAGGGGCAATTACAATATAGGTATCTCTTCTTCATCAAAGTTGACTAGAAGTACTAAATTTTTTATGAAATACTATACTTAACAAATATGCCCTTCATACTTGTAGGATCTAACTTCTTCCTTTTGTCCTTTGATATATAGATATAAATAGGACATCTAATTATTTGAAGATGATGTTGAACAATTGGCATTATCTGGATGGCTAGTGGCTGTGAGCATGTTGGAATTGATGTCAACCGAATTAGCATGGTGATCCTATGGTAGCTGCAGGTTTCTGGTAGAGAATCACCATAGTAGCAGTGTTATTGAAAAGCCATAAAATGATGACTATAGTGATTGGTAGTCTAGGCTTAGGAGGAATCCTATGGTAGATGCAATATTCTGGTAGAAAATCACCACAATAGTAGGCTTATTGGAAAAGCCATAAAATTATGACTATAGTGATTGGTAGTCCAGGCTCAGGAGGAATCCTATGGTAGTTGCAGGCTTTTGGTATAGAATCACTATAATAGTAGGCTTATTGGGAAATGCATAAAATGATGACTATGGTGAATCGGGGGTTAAGGTGTTGAAGTTTGTGAGTCTAACAGTTAGAAACCCTCCATGTACTTTCTGATTTATTCCTTCCTACTTGTTCTGATTAATTAAAAAGTTATTTACCATGTAAATACTGAAAATTAACACAAGTACATGCTCTGTACATTAAAGATCATCAACTGAAGGAAACAGAAACAAGCACACAAATGACACCGTTATTTTTGGACTAATGTCCCTAGAAAAACCCAATGCAGGAAAATTGGTGCAACTATCTGAGGGTTTGATTTATTAAGCAGTTTTAGAATACAATTTGGGTGCCAAATACGGCTCACCCAACAGAGAAAAATCTCGGAAGTTCTGGCTTCTGCCCTTTGCGTCAACTTTCCCGACTGTTCTGACTGTTTCAGATGATCTTGGCAGTTCCAGCTTCTACCCTCTCCGTCAGCTTTCCTGGCTGTTCCGGCAGTTCCTGACAGTTCTTTCTATTCCCGGCAGTTTCGGCTTCTACCCTCTGCATCAACTTTCTCGGCTGTTTAGAAAGTTCCCAGTAGTTCCGACTGTTCCTAGCAGTTTCGGCTTATACCCTCTGTGTCATCTTTCCCAGCTGTTCCGACAGTTCCTAGTAGTTTCAACTGTTCCTGACAGTTCTGGATTCTTCTCTCTGTGTCAGCTTTCCCGTCTGTTTCGGCAGTTTCGAATGTTCCCGGCAGTTTTAGCTTCTGCCCTCTGCGTGAGCATTCCTGTATGCTACACTGATCCTCTCGATACTATCTCTGCCTCTCTGCTTCTGTATTCACTGCCCTTCATCTGCAACTCTTGATCACTCTCTCAACTTTCTTAGCAAACCCAACCCCAGAAAGTCGAAATCTTGATCTCTTAGTGTGTTCTCCAAGTGACCCTCAAGCCTCCTCTTGTACTTTTCTCATTGATAGATCAACGGTCGAGATTAAGTCCCTAATCAACGACTAAGATTAGATCTGGATTGATCCATGACTTTTGGACCATTCTAACACAGTTTTATATTAATTCACATTAATATTTTAATTTTCATTGTGGAATCTCCTAAGTATCTCATTGGAAAACTTGCCCTGAGACACAAACAACTCCCCATCCTTCTACCACACTTCCATGCCAAGGAAGTAATGAAGGAGACCCATGTCTTTCATCTCAAATTCTCTTGCAAGGTACTCCTTGCAAGACATGATCAACTGATCATCACCTGTCAATATGAGATCATCAACATAAAGTAAAATGATCAATGGCTTACCTTTCACCATGATGTGGTATAGGTTCACATCCCCTTCACTCTTAGTAAAGCCCAACCCAGTGAAGTAGTTGTCTATCCTGGTGTACCAAGCACGAGGTGCTTGCTTTAGCCCGTACAAATCTCTCTTGAGTTGGCACACATGCGACTCATGATCGAAGGTATCAAAACCTTCTGGCTGCTCTATGTACACCTCTTCCTCAATCTTGCCATTGAGGAATGTAGTCTTCACATCCTTCTGATGGATCTTCCAACCCATCTGTGCAGATAGTGCCAACTTCGATCTGATAGATGAGAACCTTGTGATAGGAGAAAATTCTCATCATAGTCAATCCCCTCGACCTATGAAAAACCACGGGCAACAAATCTTGCCTTATGCTTCTCCACACTACCATCAGTAGCTTGCTTTACCTTGTAAGGCCAATGGGAACTCACAACTGACTTGTCCTTCGGTCTCGAAACCACATCCCAGACACTGTTACGAACTATGGAGTCATACTCCTCTACCATAGCATCAACCCAAATTGGTTGTTGCACTGCTTCCTCAAAGGAAGATGGCTCGGTCTCAACACATTCCCCAATAAGGGACATGTATCCAGTGAACCTCTCAGGTGACCTCCTCTATCTGCACTGAGAAAATGGTTCTCCCACATTCTCTCTCGCATCCATTAACAATTTGTCAACTTCTCTTGTGCGCTTCTGTCCATCTCTGGAAGAATTTTCTTGAGTGTATGTCTCCACTCTTGGAACCTATACATGCGGCTACTCTGTATCAGTCTAAGGCTCCTCCTCCTTAGGAACCAACAGTTCCTTCACAGCCTGTAGTTGGAGCTCCCTCTCAAGGGAAACTCGCATGGCCTTCTGCTCATCAAACTTGAGATCTCTACGAACCACTGTCCTTCGACTGGTTGGCATATACACCCGACAGTTGTGGGGTGTATCAGTGTACCTCACAAGTATCCCCAACTCTGCTTTCGGCTCAAGCTTCTTCTGTGCATCCTTTGTCACATGGAAATATACTGATGAGCCAAAGATCCTGAAGTGACCCACATCTAGTCTCTTACTGGAGAAAGCTTCCTCTAGTGTGTTCATCCCAAGTATGCAATGCGGGCTTCTATTCTGCAAATAGATTGTTGTGTTGCATGCCCAAGCCCACAATTGAAGTGGTAGGCCTTGGTC
>APFE031498882.1:0-11336 GCA_000404065.3 Pinus taeda
ACCAAAGTTGCCATAGAAAGAAGCATACCAAAAACCCTACCACAGCACCAAAAAATGTTACTCCATTCTCTGATGTGCCATCCTCAAGCAATAGATTTGACATTTTGTCAAACCTAGATATGCCTGAATCAGATCCCCCCTCGATAGCAAAGACAACCTCTGCACCATCCACCAAACTTTTTTCTGCACCTATCCATAATGAAGCCAGTCAACCATTGATAGTTAACACCTCTAATCCGCAAACAAAAACCACGCAACCCATCCCCAACCATGATCACCACAAAGTCCTCTGGTCCGCTAAAGTAATGGAGATTGATAATCTGTTGACAGACCCTCTTATGTCAATACCCCACATGGAGGACAACAGTCAACAAAATTTAATGGAAGAAGAACTTGAAAGCTTTGATCTAGGTGATATAGACATTTTTAGTCTAGAACAAGCATGCAAGAGGAAAGAGTTCGACACAATACCGGATAGGCAACTTGAAAATCTGGAAGTAGTACTATCAAGAGTGCATCAGCACAGCACACTGGGCATACAACAAGGAGGAAAATGGGATGGGAAACATATCACCAAAGATGGGAAGAAGAGAGGGAGAAAGACAGATTAACAGTGCACCATCCTCATTGGGGAAATTCTAGTGGAGTCTGGAAGATGCTCCAAGTCTACTAAATACTACCGTTCATTACCCACAGGTCAACCATGAAGCTCATCTCATGGAATGTCAGAGGACTTAACGATCCTAGGAAATATAGGATGATAAAGAACATGATTTAGCAAGAACAACCACACATTGTATTTATGCATGAAACAAAATGTAATACTATTAATTTAGCTTCCATATTATCCAAAGCCTAGGTGGGATGTCAGACTGTTACAGTAGATGTAACAGGCACTTCGGGAGGGCTTACCATAGCATGGAATACTCAGTAAGTCTCCCTAATAGATTTCCATGCTTCACACCATTTTATACAAGCAACTTTCCACCTCATTGGAACCAACATACATGGCCACTTGACCAATGTATACTTCCCTCAAGATACAATGCAAAAGAATACGTTGCTAAAGACGTTGGAAATTCTCAATTCTACAAGAACTTATCCACCCTGGATCACAGGCAGTGACTTCAACATGATCACTCGGCTGGAGGAAAAACTTGGAGGCAAAAGGAAGCTGGACAATGAAAGCAATAGCTTCAAATAATACATTCAAAACAACTAGCTAATTGACTTACCATTTGATAATGGTACTGACACATGGAACAATAAATGGACGGGCTCTCAACAAATCTCCTCCAGGTTGGACAGATATCTAATCTCAGACAACTCTGTTCATTTAGGTGGTGATGTATGCACCTCAATACTCCCCATTGTCGGCTTGGATCATTGGCCTATTTCCTTGCAATGGAAGAATCCTAGAAATTCAAACAGGAAACCACTTAAATTTGAAGCTTTTTGGCTCACTCACCCTGAGTTCAAAAATATGGTCAAATCAGCATGGGAGAGCTTCATTCCCAATGGCGGCTCAACTATGTATAAATTCCAGCAAAGACTGAAGCATATCAAAATGCAAATCAAGACCTGGAATTACACTACATTCGGCAATATATTTCAAGAGAAAAAAGTCCTCGAGCAAAGTATAAAAGAGCTACAGTAGAAGATCATTACAAGAGGCAGAACAGAGGAACTAGCAAGTCAAGAACAAGTTCTACTAACACAATTGGAAGGAAGAAGGAAACAAGAGGGACTACTCTGGACACAAAAGTCAAGAATCAGATGGCTAAAAGAAGGTGAAAGAAATACCAAATTCTTTCACCGTACAACTATTCAAAGAAGAATGAATAATACCATCTCGCATATTCAAAATCCACAGGGAGACAGAATGGAGAAACAAGAAGATATCAAGAAAGAGCTCACTAATCACTTCAAAACAGTACATCAAGAGCCACCTATAGATAGATAGCCTGCAACAAATGAAATACTTCAGCATATTCCTATAATTATAACAAAGGAGCATAATCAGCTTTTGCTAAGACCGGTCACTCTGACGAAGGTAGAAGAGGCTTCAAATCAATTGAAAGTTGGGAAAGCTCCAGGACTTGATGGTTTCACCTCTAACTTTTACCATCACTTCTGGGACTTAATAAAAGTAAAAGTCTGGAATGTGGTAGAAGAATCCCGAGCTATGCATTGGCTACTTCCATCTCACAATGTGACATTCATCGCACTGATTCCCAAAGAAGCTCAGCCAAGCACTCCGAATAAGTTCAATCCCATTGCACTATGAAATGTCATATACAAAATCATCTCGAAAGTAATTTCCAATCACCTCAAACCACTCCTCCCTCTTCTCATTTCACGAGATAAATCTGGATATGTTGAAGGACATCAAATCTTGGACGGCATTATTCTAACTCATGAAATCATCCATTCCTTAAAGAGAAACAAACAGGCAGGTATGCTTCTGAAAATCGATCTCTCTAAAGCCTTTGACAAACTTAGCTGGTCCTATATAAAACATATGCTTACTACCTTTAGATTTAGTCTGACCTGGGTTAGATGGCTTATGAATCTCATAACCTCCCCCTTCTGCTCCATTGTAGTTAACAGAATCCCCTCCAAACCCTACTCCCCTTCTAGATGAATCCATCAAGGTGACCCATTATCCCCATTCCTCTTTATTATTATGGCAGAAGGTCTGGGTTGTCTTATAAAGCAGGTTGTTCAATCTCATGACCTTAGAGGCATATCTGTCCATGGAACCTCTGCAATCACACATCAACAATTTGTTGATGGCAATATGCTTTTGGACACCCCTCTGTAAGTGAAGCCCTCACCTACAAATCTCTTCTAGAAACTTTTTCAAAAGCCTCTGGAACCACTATAAATACTGCCAAATCACAAATATTATTTTTCCACACTCCTGTAGCCACTCAAAGAATCATAGCTAGAATCATTGGATTCTCTCAAGCCAAACTCCCATCTCATTATTTGGGTGCTCCATTGATAGACTCAGCCTTAAAGCATACATCTTGGCAACAACTCATTGAGAAAATTGAAAGCCACCTATCGTCATGGACATACAGAACTCTCAACATGGCAAGCAAGCTCATCCTAATAAAGGTAGTATTACAATCCATGCCCCTTTATCTCTTCTCGGTTCTTGCTACGCCGAAATGGGTGCTAAAAAAAATAAAAACTCTGCAATGCAACTTCTTATGGGGAACCACAGGGCAAAATAAAAAATGGGCGCTAGTAAAATGGGACACGGTTTGCACACCAAAAAAGCAGGGAGGTTTAGGATTACGTGACCCACAACATAGCAACACATTAATGGGAGCACGAATATGGTGGCAATGGGTTTCAAGCCCACAAAAGCCATGGGCACAACTTTGGACTGCAAAATGTGCAAACAATCGTCCACAGCAAGAGCTGATAAGAATCACTACCACGACTACATGATCTCTAATCTGGAATGCGGCAAACCAGCACAGAGAGATCATCTAAAAGCACAGCGTTTGGGAGATACGTGAAGGGATAAATGCACATTTATGGATGGATTCTTGGGAACGTAGACCAAAAATTGCAGAAATTCTACCCTACACAAATCACAATGGAAACAACATCAACCAGACTGATCCTGTAGCACAATTCTAGACTCACAGTACCAATTAGGGCTTTAGGCAATGGAAACCTACTGCACAGATAACACAGTAAGAAACTCAAGCCTATAACTCGGAGCTACACAAAGAACTCACCAGCAGAAGAATCAGATGCAATACTGGAAAAGATGTTCTAAGATGGGGATATACACCGAAAGGAGTATACAAAACAAAAGAAGCCTACCAGCTGATGCTCTAAACACAGGAACTAGTTGATCCTGCTTGGAATCGCATATGGACTACAAGGATATGGCAAAAAATCTCTACTTTCACATGGCTGCTATATCATCAAAGAATTCTCACTTGGGACAACTTAATCAAGAGAGGATTCCAGGGACCCTCCTACTATCCTAGTTGTCAAAATCATGAAGAAAATATTCAGCGCCTCATGGATTCCTGCCACATGGCTAACCAATTATGGGAAAAACTTACTTTCTGCTGTCAGCAACCATGCAGAATCTTAGGGGATATAAAGGGCACCATTCGCAACTGGACTCCAGAGCCATATAACAGCAAAATTCTCAATAAGTTATGGACAATTCTGTCGGGCTTCATTTTTTGGACAATTTGGAAGGAAAGAAGCAAAAGAATTTTCAAAAACTAAAGAACTACTTTAGAGATCATATGGACCAACTTATGTTAGAATATTCAGGAAACTCTAGCTCTCCAACAGTGGAGTTCTGAGGACTTTCCCATCCAGGCACAGGAACAGAGCATATGGGCAAATTGGAACTTCAAGCTCCAGCAAGCACAACTTGATCCCAATAGACTAAGCACTATCACCAAGTAGCTCTCACATTGGAAAACCCCCCCCAAAAAAAAGGTGATAAAACTAAATTTTGATGGGGCCTCCAAGGGCAACCCAAGTAAAGCAAGACATGGCGGCATATTCAGAGATCATGAAGGCCGACCTTTGCTAATATACTTTGGCTCCATTGGTTGGGACACGAACAATTTCGTAGAAATGGAAGGACTATGGCAAGGTATGAACTTAGCACACCAACATAATTTTCATCCCATCATAATAGAGGGGGACTCCCAAATTCTAATAAATATGGTCACTCAAATACAACAAGGAAGCACTCCTTCGAGAGTTGCTAAAAGTTGGAGACTAGTGGCCAGGCTTGAACTAATAGAGCAATGGATGAAAAACAGGAGAGCAACCAGATTTATTCATGTCAAAAGGGACAACAACAAGGTAGCCGATCTCTTGGCAAATATAGGAGTTGAATAGGATCAAGTCCTACATTCTGGCACAATCAACATTCTAAATAACCAATCTCAATTACAAGCTTGCATTGACCTAGTGCACAAGGATGCCCATCTCTCAGATGCAGGTGACAATCAAGGATAGTAAGGTGGCAGCCAACTGGGTTGGCAGGTGGTGAGACCACATGGCCTTCCGCAAGTTGGCACAGTGGTCCAAAAATGGCATTTACAATCACCATAAATGCACCTTATGCGAGTGCTGCCTCCAATATGTTAACTGCCATCAACCTCGGCTCAGTGCAAACATGAATTCTCGGGATAATTTCACCTCTGCTTATGCCCATCAACCTCTGCAACCTCTGCCACTGCAATTCCTCTGCCCTCAAGCCACAACTGTACCCAGCGCCCGCACAACCACTGGGAGACGCTGCCACCTCCTTTGCTGCATTGATTTCGGCTCGGGCATCCACTTCACCCATAGCCTGGATTGTCATTTTATCTTCCCTTCGACCCTGGTTGCTCATCCCTCTGCTGAGCAGTCCGCAAGCTCAATTTTGTCGTTGCACCCCATTGTGCCCAATTTCGAAAGAAATTTGCATATGCCTGCAGACAGTATGGTGCAACACCGTATGCGTAGCTATAGTGGCGGGAGCTGAGGGAGCCTGAGTCTCCCCCAACACTCTCCTGCTTTGGATACCACTTCCTCTCTGGCTGACCATATCCCTGGACGTTACCCAAATAAACATAGTGGAAGAGGTCGCCTCCACTCGGTGGCCTCTGCCTCGCCTCCCAGTAGCTTCCCTTCCATTTCTGCCTTGTCTCCTAGAGGCACTCCACTCCTTCCTCAACTGCATTCCCAGAATGCCCAATTCACCTTCCACTCCACCCTCAACAAGCCCCTCATCACGGCCACCATAACCATTCTCTTTCATGAGGTGGAGCAGATCACTGAGGAGCAGGCCACAGAGGTTGGTGGATGCAACAACGTAATTGAGGAGCAAGGAACGACGGGGGGTGGCAGCACCAGGGAAATTGGGGTATCGGACGTTGTTAGTGGTGGGTGCACCATAGCAGGGTGTAGCCACACCAAAGCCATAACGGAACCAACTTAGACGAGCATCCAAGGAGCAGGGGAGCGGAACTAGGAGTAGAAGACAAGATGTGTAGGGAAGGAGGTGAACGAGGCTCAACATATAAACGAGGTAATGGACCCTTACTGTTGTCTTGTCGACGAAGAACACCTGGCATTGCAGGCTGGCAACACGGAGACCTCGCTTCTGGTAGGTGGTGACATGGAGGAGTATAGGTGCTTCATCGTGGAGGAACACCCTCTGTCTCTGCCACATCCCTAGTCTACCACCTTGATGCCGTGTGTTCGTCTCATTGTTTGCCACCTTGGTACCACTTAGTGCGCCACGTGTCCGCCACACAGTCTGCCACTCAGCATGCTACGTGTCTCAGGTTTTTTGGGACTCTGTTTTTTATTTTTTTGTTTCAATGGGGTTTCGGTGAAAAAACTATGAGTTTTCGGCTCTTTAGTTGGTTTTTTTTGTCTCATTAGATACAATGATAACGAACTGGATGCTTTGCTGGTTTCGCCTGTGTGGGTAGCAAGCTAATTCTATGAACTCTTTTCTGTTACAGACTGGTTTCCCTTCTGGGCAGTTCAGATCTAGACTTTGTTGGTTTTTGCCAATCCTTTGGCATGGTTAAGTACAGGCTAAGGCCTCAGTGTATGATATCTTTTTTTCATTAATATAAATAGTATAACTTAGAAAGAAAGAAACATTAATCTTAGGGTTTTTATTCCTAGGATTTAATATTAATCATAGGCTCTAACATTATTCCATTAGGTTTATAATCCCTTTGGTTTTTAATATTAATCCAATGGGTTTATTAATCTCTTAGATTTATAATATTGATCCTAAGGTTTCTAATATTAATCATAGGGTTTATATTCTAAGGCTTTAATATTAAACCTATGGTTTATAATATTAATATTAGGGTTTAATATTAATCTCTTTAGTTTTTAATCCCTTTGGTTTATAATATTAATATTAGGGTTTAATATTAATCCCTTTAGTTTTTAACCCCTTGGTTTTATAATATTAATCCGTTCTGTTTATCAAAATTAGTGTCTATGTTCCTAGGATTTAATATTAAACCTAAGGTTTAATGTTATGTCAAATGTGGTGCAATGTCACATTGTGACAAAGATTGTTAATATTAAAATTGACCATGGTCAATCATGGTCAGCCATGGTCCAACGTCACATTATGACAATGATTCTTTCAATATGAAAATGAGTCATGGTCAACCATGGTCCAATATTACATTGTGACAAATATTGTCTCAATATAGAAATCAATCATGGTCAACCACATTCGTTTTAGGGTTTATAATCCATTGGGTTTATAATATAAATTCTTTGGGTTTATATATTAATCATAGGGTTGAATATTAAGCCTAGGGTTTACAAGATTAATCCCTTGGGTATATTAGTTTTAGGGTTTATATTTCTAGGGTTTAATATTCATCCTAGGGTTTAATATTAATCCCTTGGGTTTATAATATTAATCTTAGAGTTTATATTCCTAGGGTTTAATATTAATCCTAGGCTCTAATGTTATTCTCTTGGGTTTATAATCCTTCTGGTTTTTAATATTAATACGATGTGTTTATTAATCTCTTAGGTTTATAATATTGATCCTAGGGTTTCTAATACTAATCATAGGGTTTATATTGTGAAGGTTCTCTCAGTCCAAGAGGTAACTCCTCAAATGAATTATGTTTATTCATTAAGATTATTCATGGTTATATACATGAGGGAGTGACTCTTGGGCTTCACCTCCCGATGACTCTTCATTTTCCATTATTTACTATTTACATTATTTACAAGTGTTCACCCAATCCCAATGATTAGGTGTGAACATTCCCCCCCTTAATCTGAATGTATGTTGGTGAGTCCAAGCATCGTTCTGAATCTTTCAAAATTTTCTCTTCCAAGAGCTTTGGTGAAGTTGTTTGCAATCTACTCATTAGTGGAACAATGGCATAGATGGATTGTCTTGGCCTCAACATGATGTCGAATCATATGGTATTTTGTATTGATGTGGTTGGTTCAATCATGGAACTTTGGGTTCTTGGCCAACTTTATTGCAGAGGTGTTGTCAATAATGAGTGGAGTTGAATGTACTTGTTTTGCCTGCAAATCTTCTAGAAGTTTCTTGAGCCATATAATTTCTTTTATTGCCTTAGCTGCTGCCACATATTCTGCCTCTGTTGTGGAATCTACTGGAACTGATTGTTTGTGTGATCTCCAGGAGTCAACTCCTGATCCAAGACTCATAGCATAACCTAAAGTAGATACCCTAGTTTCTTTGTCCTCATCGAAGTCTGAATCAGAGTATCCAATCAAGATGAAGTCGTCCACCTATGTATACTTGAGTCCAACGTCTTGGGTTCCCTTCAAGTAGTTTAGAACTCTTTTTGCATCAGACCAATGTCCCTCACAAGGATTTTGCATAAACCTGGAGAGGATTCCAACAACAAACAAAATGTATGGTCTGGTAGTAGTCAGGGAATTTAGACTTCCTACAAGTTGTCTATACTTTGTTGCATCCTCAAATTCTTTTTCTTCAATGGATGTGAGCTTTAAGTTTTTTTCTGTTGGAGTAGTCAGAGAATTGTACTCAGCAATGCCACACCTGTTCAAAATATCTCCATTATACTTCTTTTGAGAGAGGAATATAGACTCCAGATGTTGAGTTACTTCAATACCAAGATAGTAGTGAACATAGCCCAAGTCAGTCATTTCAAAACCTTTCCTCAATTCCTTTTTATGGATGAAATGTAGCTCTAATTATTCCTTGTCATCATAATATCATCTACATATACCAAAATATATAGAACTATTTTCCCAACTTTATTGACAAATGAAGTTGCATCATTAAGATCATAATGTTTGAAGTTGAGTTTCAGAATATGCTCAATTAAATTTTCATACAAGGCTCGCAGTGCTTACTTGAAGCCATACAAGGATTTCACAAGTTTGCATACTTTATGTTCATGTCCCTTCACAACAAATCCTTCTAGCTGGGACATAAAAACATTTTCTTTTAGATCTCCATTCAAGAAAGTAGTTTCTACATCCATTTGATGGACTTTCCAACTGTTCTGAGTTTCTAAAGGAATGAGTGTCTGAATGGTAGCCCATTTTTCTATGGGGGAAAAGTCTCCTCATAATTGACCCCTTCCTTATGTGCAAAATTATTTCCCACAAGCCTGGCTTTATTCTTGTCAAGTGAGCCATCAAATTTATACTTGTTCTTGTAGACCCACTTGCAACCAATTGGTTTGGCTCCCAGTGGAGGATCAACCAACTTCCAAGTGCCATTCTTTATGAAGGCATCATACTCCTTTTGCATCACTTTTTTCCATTCATCATGAGAAGTGGCTTCTTTGAAAGAAGTTGGTTCAAAATCTGTAGACAAATTCAGTTCACAATCATAAGAAACATCCATATCAATAGGTGAATTAGAATCATCTACATCACCTCCATTTTGCCTGGTTGAATTTCTTGTTCTTGTCTTTCCAACCTCATCAAGATGAACACTTTCAAGTGTCTTTGTCAGCCACTGTGGGGGACCTTTCTGAGATGGTCTAGGTTTCTCAGTTGACAGAGTTGGGACTGAATCAAGATTGAGTCTCCCAATTATGTCAATCACATCACTTAAAGTATCATCAGTAGTTGGAGTTTCATGTGGGGGAGAGAGTGCTTCAGAAGAAGATTCCACATATTGATCTAATATAGAAATCCCCCCTTCAAGATGTGGAATCTGATTATCAAATTCTTGAAATGATTTTTCATGTCCGAATCTATCTAAGCAATCAATTTTTCGCTCAATAACATTGTCATCTTTGGGATATTCAAGAAAGATTACATCTCTAGATACAACAAACCTTTTATTAACTTCATCACAGAGATTTTATGCTTTGAAGGTATTTGAATACCCCAAGAAGATACACTTACGACTCCTTGCACCAAGTTTGTTTCTATGTACCTTTGGTATCAAGGCATAATAGGTGGAACCAAAGGCCTTGAGATGCTTTACTGAAGGAATGTGTCCATAGCACATTTCATAAGGAGTCTTGTTTCTAGTAGCATTATATGGACATCTATTCTTTAATTCTTGGGTCATGGTGCGTTCAGGCCACAACGGATAGTGAAACTATAATACAATAGTAATTAAAAAAATACCATAGGGACAGTATGACAAAGATCGGAGAGAGCGGTAGAGAACAGAGGGACAAAATATGGTAGAAAATTGATCCCATGAGTTACACAAAAGATAATTTTGAGAGTTGGCTCTGATACCATGTTAGGCGAGGAGGTAACTCCACAAATGAATTATGTGTATTCATTAAGATTACTCATGGTTATATATATGAGGGAGTGACTCTTAGGCTTCACCTCCTGATGACTCTTCATTTTCCATTATTTACTATTTACATTATTTACAAGTCTTCACAGAATCCCAATGATTAGGTGTCAACAAGTTCAATATTAATCTATGGATCATAATATTAATCTTAGGGCTTAATATTAATCCTTTTAGTTTAAACCCCATTTGGTTTATATTATTAATCCCTTAGGTTTATTAATATTAGGGTTTATATTCCTAGGATTTAATATTAATCCTAAGTTTTAATGTTATTCCCTTGTATTTAAAATTCTTTGGGTTTTTAATATTAATCCCTTAGTGTTTTAATATTAATGCCTTGTGTTTATAATATCAATCCGTTGGGTTTATTTATCTAAGGGTTCATATTCCTAGGGTAGAATATTATGATAGGGTTTATATATTAATCCTAAGGTTTAATATAAATCCCTTAGGCTTATAATCCATTGGGTTTATAATATAAATTCTTAGGGTTTACAATATTAATCATATGGTTTATATTCCTAGGGTTTAATATCAAGCCTAGGGTTTACAATATTACTCCCTTGGGTTTAAAATTATTCCCTTAGGTTTATAATATTAATCCCTTGGGTTTAAAAATTATTCCCCTGGGTTTAAAAATTATTCCTCTTGGTTTATAATCCATTGAAATTATAATATTAATCCCTTATGTTTATAAATTCCTAGGGTTTACATTCTTAGGGTTTAATATTAAGCTTAGGGTTTACAATATTAATCCCTTGGGTGTATTAGTTTTAGAGTTTATATTCCTAGGGTTTAATCTTATCCCCTTGGATTTAAAATCCCATGGGCTTTAAATTATTCCGTTTATAATATTAATCCCTTAGGTTTATAAATTCGTTGGTTTTATAATATGAATCTCTTGGGTTTATAATATTAATCCTAATGTTTATAATATTAATCTTATGGTTTATAGTCCTAGGATTTAATATTAATCGTAGGCCCTAATGTTATTCCATTGGATTTATAATCCCCTGGGTTT
>APFE031498884.1:0-13745 GCA_000404065.3 Pinus taeda
AAATAACTGCACAAACCTGAACGAGATAATTCCTTCTGCATGGATGAGTTTCCTTTATAGGAGAAATCCTCCAACTAATAGTACATTGTCCCTTACTCTGATCTCAACTGGTTCTCTGACTAAACTGACATGCATGAATCATTTATGAGAGAATATTTAATTATCTATAGAGTAGTAGTTACATGCATGTAAGCATTAACTAACTGAACTCGCAATTAATTCAACAAACTGTTTGAATTAATCTAAATCGACTTGACTCAGTTAACTAAGCCAACTAATTGACTCAAGATGAATTAATTAATTATTTTACAGTCAGCTGCTAAGATCAAATTCAAATTTTTACAGTAGGAATCTAACCAGAAATTCTATTTATAGCAATGTTATTTTTAGCACTTCCATTTTTCATTCCTTGTTGCTATGTCCAACACTGATGCCCAAACTGTTATTTTTAGTACTTATATTTTTAGCATTTCTTATTGCTATTTTCAACACACTACTTGGGGCATGTGGTTTCCAAGGAAGGCATAGCAGTGGATGTGGAAAAGATAAAGGCTATCATGGAGTGGGTAGCTCCTAGGAATGTGGACGAGGTATGATCATTCATGGGGTTAGAATATTACATGAGGTCCATTAGGAGCTTCTCATATATTTATTATCCTATTATGTCATTGGAAAGGAAAGGTAAGAAATTTGAATAGGTGGAGAATTGTGCAACCATTTTTGAGCAGTTGAAGCAACTATTGAAAAATGCTACAGTTTTAAATATTGCAAATTTAGACTATTGCGGTTTTCAATATTCAAATTTAGATCTAGTTTTGTACAGATGAGTGATCACAGTGGATTGAGTTATCTATTTGAACAACTAAATCTAAATGGTAGACAAGATAGATGGTTTGGGATGATCAATGAGTTCAAATTTGAGATTAGATACATTAAACACAAAGAGAACAGGGTTGTAGATGCTCTTAGCAGGCAGATATAGGTAAATCACATAACAGCTATGACTTATTATGGGACATATTTACATGAATAAATCTTGCAGGCATGCCAACAAGCTGATAGGTATAGGGAGGTTATGGACAGGTGACATTAGGGTACAGGTGATGGGGATTGGGACTATTTTCTCACAACATATAGCTTTGTTAGATTTAGAGATGGGATCTATGTGCCAGATAGTGGTGAACTCAAGAAGCTTATGTTGAAAGAATTTCATGTTAATTCGTATTCAGGTTATCCGAGATATCAAAAAACTTTTATAGTAGTGAAGAAGATTTACTATTGGTCGAATCTATAGATGGAACTAGAAGAGTTTGTGGCTAGATTTTTTGACTATCAGCAGGTGAAAGAAGAATATAAGCATTTAGGTGGATCACTGCAACTTATTCTGATTCCAAATTGGAAATGGGAGGTGATTTCCATGGACTTCATTACAGGAGTGTTGAGACATCTAGATAACATGATGCTATCATGGTCATGGTTAAAAGGTTGACAAAGGTAACACACTTCATTCCAGTAAATTCTACATTTTCAGGTAATCATGTAGCATAATTTTTCATTAGAGATTTAGTGAGGTTGCATGGTGTACCGAAGAAACTTTTGTTAGACAGGGGTGCCAAGTTCACTTCTAGATTCTAGAAAGTGTTATTTGCAAGTTTGGGTACAAAGTTGGCCTTTAGCATAGCTTATCATTCGTAGATAGATAGATAGACATAGAGGGTCAATAAGATATTGGAGGATATGTTGTGGGTGTATGTGATGCATCAACAATGGAAGTGGAAAATGTATCTTCCACTTGTTGAGTGTGCTTACAATAATCAGTACCGAGAATATTTGAGGAAGATTCTGTTTGAGGCATTGTCTAGGTAGAGTTGTAATACTCCCATCAATTAGATTCATCCACTAACTACAGTGTTGATTGGACCCGACATGTTGCTATAGATGGAATAGGAAATGTAGGCAATTAAGAAGAATCCAATGGCAGCACGGGACGAAAAAACATTTATGCATATCACAACAGGATGTGCAAGCAGTTTCAGGTTGGGAAACATGTGTATTTGTGTATCAAGCCCAAGAATATCTCCACGAGGATTGGATTGTGTGCTAAGTTTGCACCTCAATTTTGTGGACCTTTTATGATTCTTGAAAGGATTAGATGAGTATCCTATCGACTTGAAATACCTTTGACAATGCAATCCTATGATGTTTTCCATTGTCATTGGTTAAAATATATGTTAATTATGATGATCATGTGATTGACTGGTTTGTATTGTAGGTGGAGCCAAAAGGATAATTCCGGTTGGAACCTTAGTGCATTTTGCAGAGAACGATGCTCATGCTCTAGAACTGAGCAATTGAGCATGTTAAAATGCAATGGAACCACTTTGAGCCCTATGAAGATACATGGGAAATGGTTGATCATATGCGGGCTATGTATCCTTCTCTATTTGCTAGTTGAGTGAATGTTTTTGGCCTAAGTTTTGACATAATGTTTTGGTACCTATGTATATATGTATATGGATGTAAATACCTCTAACATTTGTTCCATAAATCTCCAATAAGAAGTATGGCTATCATGTCGTTATGATTTTCATGTGGTTATGTTTCTCATTTTGGTTCTCTTCTCAGCACGATGATCATTGTAAATACTGCATTGAGATAAATTATAAATATCCATGGGAAATATGTTTTAATTCTCATTGGTCTTGAAGGTTGTAGGTGCCATTGAAAACCAAGGATGGTGTTCCCCCAAGGGGGAACGTTCTGTAACAACCCTGTTCAAAAATATGTGTAATAAAGTTAATAAACGAAAAATAATAACCATGTTCATGGGGCATGTATTCCAAGCTAAATGTTGTGAAAAAAATAGTGTCGAGGATCACTTGTGATTAATTAATGGCTATGGAAATTGGAAAAGGAAATGCCAAAGACTTTAATCAAGAAAATTGGCATTAATTGGCAATTTCTTTATGAAAATAATGGAAAATAGGAGAAAAGGAAGGTGAAAGGTCACAGGTTCCATGCGAGGAGGAAAATGAAGGAAATTTGAAGAAATCAAAGGCCTCATAAATAAAAAGGCTTTTAAGGATCAATTGACAAACTTTTTTTAGTTTTAGATTCGAGCTCTCTATTTGATTCTATCACTCATACTCTTGGACACTTAGAGTTTTCACGGAACATTCTTGGAGGAGTGTGGCATACCTGGGATTTCGAGCAAGAAGGATAAGGAAGAGCAAGAAAACATAAGATCACATAAGGATTATCAGCTACAAAGATTTTTGCTTGTAGGTACCGAGTTGCATGTATGATTTCCTTGCTAGTTTTGGCACGCATGGCACATTCATGTGGTTTCTTGGTTTAGATCTATCATTTGCGTGGAGGAATACCTAGATTGCTAGTGGATTTGCCTAGCCTTTCCATTTTTGAGATATCCATGTTGTTGTTAGTGTCTTAACTTCTTCTTTTTTTCTGGTTGGTTCTCATGTTCCTTATGGTTGTGTGTTGAGTTACTAGTTTGTGGAAACTTTGGCTAGAAAAAATCTCTAAAATACTTATACCAACTTGGGTTGAGTTACCATTCCTCAAGGCCTTGGTTGGGAAAATGCACTGTAATCCCTTGGTTGGTTGAGTTACTAGTCCTGGAAGCCTAGTTGGAAAAATTCTCTAGAAGGCAAGCAATAGTTGTGGGTTCTGTTACTAGTCCTAGAAGACATGGTTGGAACAAGCACTCTGAAGCCCTTGACACCTTTGGTAGTGACCAATTTGGTGATGGGTATGATGTCTCACCATGAGGTAGAATCACTGGTTGAGGGTTGATGTGGCTTGCCCTTTAGTAGCCCTGGTTCGACTCTATTTGAATGGTGCCACAAGATCCTACATTCATGCTTGGAATATGGCACGGGGGTGATTGGTTGAAAGAAATATTTGGTTCAAACAATCTTGGGTCGGGTGGTTTTTGGAAGTCCCAAACTTTGTTGGCTTATGCATTCATTAATAAGAGTTCCTTCTATTTGGTATTTCATGTGTAAATGTGCTTGTTCACGAATGATTCTTATGGTTTTTATATCCTTGCTATTTATGTTGGTTATGTAATGGTTATGAATATGTTTTATGACAGAATTGATGTATGGATCTTATCATGTTTTTCATTTAAAATATAATGAACAATGAATATATGACCTAATATATGGTAATGAAATTGTTGTGATCAAGCATCAATGCTTCCATACAAATCTCAGATAAGTATGAGACGCATATGTTCATATATGTTGTTATGAATTGTATATTACATATTTGTGATATGTTTGACGACATTCATGTCATGGACAGTAGGGTTCCAGTCAAGTAATTGATAAAATTCTTGCATTAGTAATCATGTTTCAATGTTATTTATCATTTCTTAATTTTTTATGAAGTCTTGGGAAGTGCCTTGAGTCTTGTCCTTGAAAAAGTGGCATAGAATTCATGGTCATTAGCTCAAACCTAGCTAAACATTCCACATTTGTTGGCATGCCTTTCTCTGGGAGTGACTAGAAGTCCTTAGTTGCATGCATGGCATGTCATGGGAGTGGCTAGGGGTCTAGATAAATGAAATTTCAAGTTGTTTCATGGGTTGGTCACCTGGAAGGGTTGGTTGGCTCCTAAAGGTTTTTTAGCATGTGTGGAAGGTTAGAATGATTTTGTTTTGTTCGTTCCAGTTCCTTAATTATAAATCAGGAGTTGAATCACATGATAGTAGCCTCTCATCACATGTTTACCTTGGCAGACAAGCTAACCTAGATAAATGAGGGGAAGAGGGTGTTACAGAGTGGTATCAGAGCATGGTTCACCCCTTGGACTAGATGGTTGGTGTGTGTTGGTTGTGCATACATATCGGTTGCATATTTGTTCCTTATGCTTGCATTTTATGCACTTGTTTCATATGCATGGTGTTGGTCATAGTTGCAATGGTGTTTTCATGTGAAAATTTGATGGTGTTTTTGTTGGATGTGGTCATCACGAGTGCATGTTGGTTGTGCACTGGTCATCTGTGTCACTATTTATATGTTGTTATGATTACATTGACATGCTGATATTTGTTGTGCATGAGGTCATGGTATGTGGTTGGTATGGTCATGCATTGATGACTAGATACTGGTTGAAATTATGATTAAATGTCAATATGATTATGTTTAAATATGTATTGCACTTATCTAGTTGGTCTTACAGAAGAGATATCCTCCCCTCAACTAAACTGAGGTACATTGGTTTGTTTGTAATATGGTTTAGCTAACATGATATACGTTTCAGGAATTGAAGAACAAACATGAATAGAAATATGGTAGTATCTTTTTCATGAGATTCTCCTTATAGATTTGATGAGGAGAATGGTGATGATAATTTCCCTCACATAGCAGACACTTTGAGAAGATTGAATGCATAAATAAGGAGTTACAAATAATACAATATCTGAATCATTGAATAACAAGAGAGACTTGCTAGAGCATAGGAGAAACAAGTAGAGGCCAAAGCAATGATTCTTCAGTGCTTGTCAAACTTACAAAAAGAGGGACCAGTTAGAATCAGTCATGGACATGAGGATAAGGCTAACGGAGCACATGGTAGAAGGTCACATGGTGGGAAAAAGTTCGATGGAGATGACATGGTTAGAGATGGATGATTCTTGGATACACCTAATTGATGAGGTAGTGGACATGAGCTCTACTCTACTTCTATTTCAGACAATTGTCATCATCATCATCATTTTCATCCTTATAGGAAGAGTGACAGGGGATATTTTTCAAATGAATTCAAGAAAGAAAATGAACCTAAATTTGATGGGGAAATGAAGAAGTCATATGATGTCAAAGAATGGTTTCTTGGGATGAATAATTTCTTGAGGTTGCATGACTACTCAAGAAACATGGAGGCCACAATAGTGACATTTAATCTTAAAGCTAAATTAGATATCTAGTGGGAAGATATAAATAATGCAGAGGTATTTACGAAGAAGATTTAACTTCGAGTGAGTTGGAAAGTTTATTTAGGAAGAAGTATATATCGAAGAGATACTACGATGATAGGGAGAAATATTTCTATGAGTTGAAGACGGGATCTATGACCAATGAGGAATACAGAAAGATATTCTTGGAGTTATTGAGGTATGTGCCTTACCTCAAGGAGGAGAAGGTAAAGATATAGTGATTCATGAATGAGTTGTTTCTATTGTTCAAGGGCAGAATTGAGTAAGATGAGACTATATCATTGGAGGAGGCCATCCATAAATTAAAGCATTGTTATGAACAATCAAAGCACGGATTTGAGACTAAGTGGACAAGGATTTCAGAATGAGCAGTAGAACAAGGGTACATGTTGGAAGCCTTTGCGGTGTTCGAATGTGGAGGAGAGCATCGTGGGAGATATTCTGCACAATGACAGGATGGTAGACTAGAGATCTATAGTGCGCAGGAGTTAGAGGTAGTGGGAGATGTTGGACAAAGTATTCCTCGAATTTATGCAGCGCTAGATAATAGATAAACAGATGACCAGGCATCTATTATCAAGATGGACAGTAAGCTTTTTGATCAATTTGTTTCTATTTTGATTGACCCTTAATCTAATTATAGTTATGTTAATCCCGAACTAGTGGATAAGTGTGGTTTGAATAAAGAAGTGCATGAAAAATCTTAGTTAGTGCAGTTGGCTACAGGTAAAAGGAAGAGAGTTCATCACTGGGTAAGATCTTGTGCATTTGAGTCGAATGGTATGCCTACATTAGCACATATAAATGTACTTCCATTTGGATCATATAATATACTTTTGGGTATGTATTGGTTATATATTCATGGGACTAAGGTGGACTCTTATAACAAATCTATTGAGTGTTTGGATGAAAATGGGGAAAGAATAATCTTGTAGGGTAAAAAGAAGGCAACATTAGTTAGAATGATGACAACTATGTAGGAAAATCATTGTCACAGAAAAGGAGTTGTATTTTTTGCAGTACATATTTCAAGTGTTAAAGGTAAGGAAGTTGAAGACATGGATGGCTTGAGGAGGTATCTAGTTTTACAACAGTTTCAAGATGTGATCTTCGCAAATATTTCAAAGTTTCCACCTCATGGGGAAGTGGAATTTTCTATTGAGTTGGTACCAAGTGTAGCGCCAATGTCAAAGGTAACTTAGAGGATGATCACACCACAGTTAGTGGAATTGAAATTGCAGTTGAAGGAAATGATTGAAAAAGGATACATCAAGCTAAGCGTATATCCTTGAGGTGCACCAATGTTGTTTATGAAGAATAAGGATGGCACTCTTAGGTTATGCATTGATTATATGCAGGTGAACATAGTGACCATCAAGAATAGGTATCTATTGCCAAGGATTGATGATTTCTTTGTTTGATTTATTTGATTAGGATATCATCAAGTACACATTAAGGAAACTGACATATACAAGACTTATTTTAGGACTAGGTATGGGCATTATGATTTTTTTTTAGTTGCATTTGATTTGACTAATTCTATAACTACATTTATGTTCTTGATGAATATTGTGTTGCATCCTTATGTAGACAAGTTCGTTATTGTATTCACTAAATATATATTGTTATATTCTAAAAATGAGGAAGAGCATGTCGAACACCTAGCAACAATATTGAGATTTCTAAGAGAGCATCAACTGTATGACAAGCTTAGAAAATACAATTTATTTCAAACAAAGGTACACTAATTGGGGCATGTAGTTTCCAAGGAAGGAATAAGAGTCGATCTAGAAAAGATTAAGGTTATCATGGAGTGGGAAAATCCTAGGAATGTAGATGATGTATGACAATGCATGGGGTTAGGAGGGTATTACAATAGGTTCATCACAAATGTCTCACAGATTAATTATCCTATTACGTTGTTGTGAAGGAAAGGTAAGAAATTTGAATGGATAGAGGAATGTGCAACTAGGTTTGAGCAGTTGAAGCAGTTGTTGACAAAGGCTCCAATTTTAAAGATTGAAGATCCAGACAAAGAGTTTTTGTTATGTACAGATGTTTGCAATAGAGGGCTTGATGGGGTCCTTATCAAGAAAGGATAGATGGTATGCTATGAATCAAGAAAACTAAATGAGAACGAGCAAACTTATTCAACACATGATCTTGAGTTCGCAACAATCATCCATGCATTGAAGATGTGTAGGCACTATCTTCTTGGCAGGAGGTTTATATTGACGACTGATCACAGTGGATTGAGGTATCTATTTGATTAACTGAATCTGAATTGCAGAAAAGCTAGGTCGTTGGCCATGATCAGTGAGTTTGACTTTGAGATCAGGTACATTAAAGGTAAAGAGAACATTGTTGTAGATGCTCTTAGCAAGCGGATACATGTAAATCACATAATTGCTATGAGCTCATATGGGACATACTTACATGATCAGATCTTCCAGGAAGGACAATAGGATGACAAGTATAGGGAGATTATGCACATGTTACAATAAGTTATATGTGATAGGATGGAGACTATCATCTCACATTAGACGGCTTGGTTATATTTAGGGACATAATCTATGTGCTAGACATAAGTGACCTCAAGAAGCTTATCGTGAAGGAATTCCATGGTAATCTATATTCAGGTCATCTGGGATATTAGAAGATGTTGACAGTAGTGAAGAAGTTTTATTATTTTCTGAATTTGAAGAGATAAGTGGAAGATTTTGTAGATAGATGTTTGGACTGTTAGTAGGTGAAATAAAAGTGTAAGCATCCAAGTGGCTTACTTCACCTTATTCCGATTCTAGAGTGGAAATTGGAGGTCATTTCCATGGATTTCATTAAAGATTTATCGAGGACATCTAAAAAACATGATTCTATCATGGTCATGGTTGACATGTTGACAGAGGTAGTGCACTTTATGTTGGTCATCATAATTTCCTTATTTTTAACCTCCATTTTACCCAAACACATTACCTAAGCCCTTTGTTTTATCTTTGGAACATATTTATTCCTACACTTCTTCTAACCCTTGTACTTATACTTACACTACCTTCATGACTTTCATTATTAAAAGATTAAATAGCCTATTTTTCCTTTGCAACTTATATGTTTTCTTTCCTAAAGTATTTTTATAGAGAGAAAGTATTAATCGATGTGTAAGATGGGGTTGGTGGAGGAAGATTCTTGTACTACCCACATTCTTGTACTCATGATAGATGGCAACGTCCACATGGTTCACTACCAATGGCCACTCTAGTTTAGCAAACCGTTCACATTCCTCGCTAGAATATCAACATCATTTTATGGGGCTTGAAGTGTGAGGAAAATATGGGATATGGAAGCCAGGGTTTCAACCGAATACCCCTGATTTAGTCTCTTTTTCAAACAACGAGAAGCCAAGGTTATAAATTTCCTTTAATTTTTGTTATGGCCATCAACAGAATGATATTCATTTAATAAGGCTTTCAAGTAGAACTATGTAGCGATATGTGGTAAATTTTGGCTTATACCATAACTTATTATATCTCCATACTTCTGGGCTAGATTCGAACATCCACGATGTACATTTGCAGTTACTAAGTTTAATACAAGGAGCTATGTCAACTATTCATTTCCTATTCCAGTATTTTATGTGATGTGTTATTTTGGCAGTTGATTTTCCAGATCTTGTAACAAGGAAATGAGCTCGTTGGCTAGGGCCCAGCCAACCCAGCTCCTTCTCCCTCTTTCGTAAGGTATGTTAGATATATTTTCATAGGCAAGGTTTGAGAAAAAAGTATTTCATCTCTTTTATGTAGCAAACATATGATTCTTCGCTTTCTTCATAAATTGTGTGACTCAGATCCAAGGTGTGAAGGTGTGGGTTTGTTCATTTACTGAAGATTGACTAACATTTCTTTCCTTTGATGAGTAGTTTCCTTTTTGCAAAAAACATATTTCAGTTTGTTTGCACCAGTGTGCTTGATTTCTGCAAGTGAGGGTTGCTTCTGCAAGCGTGTTTATTTCTGAAAGAGGATTTATTTCCATTATGAAAATGCATTTCATTCCTTAGTATGAAAATACATTTTATGCAAGTGCGTTTCTTTAACTTAGACTTATTTACATGAATTTACATAAGCTTTATTGAAATGTTGTCTAGATAATGAGGATTTGTGTTTATGCTTAATTGCTTGTGGGAGTGGTTCAGTTCAAGACTTTGGTGGAGGGACCTTTGAACTAAAACCTTTATCCAGTAAAGGTGCAGATCTGATTAATTTCATGAAGGTAATATAGGAAACAAGGGTGCTCTGTGTTTAGAGTGGATGATCATTTTCACATGAAGAAGTTTCTGTTGGAGTGGATATTTCCTTTGGCTTTCAAAGTACTTTTCACTTTTGAATGAATCATTAGATAAGGAGTCTTTTTTATTATATGCAATTATTTCTCTGATTTGGTTTTCCTTGCAAGTTCATTTCTAGTTAGTGCACTTTACATTTCATGCAAGTGGTTGGAAACTTAGTACATGAATACTGATTTCCTAGTACATGATTCTTTGTGTCAGTATAGGAATCGATACCCTAGTACAAAAACAGAGTGCCCTGGTACAGGAACAGAATACCTTGGTACAGGAACCCATAATTTTTGTATGAAAGAAGAAATACTCAGTGTAGGAACAAAACATAGTTCTGGTACAAGAACATCATTTTAGTATTGGAATATCATTCCAGTGCAGGAACTCTGTTTCAGTACAGGAGAGTTGTTGCAGTGTAGGAATGATGATTCAAACCAGGAAGGAAAAATTGTAGCAAAGACAAATGCACTTCACAACATAATTATTTCTTTGTCTTATGACTCTACTAACATTTAGTCTCGTATATGTTCTTTTCTTCCTTTTATTGATCAAGAGTGTTTATGTTGGCTTGAAGTTCCTTTCATTGAGTTTCTACAAAAGTATTTTCCTTTTGATTCCAACACCATAATTCTTTTGGTATTATTTTCTTCGTAATTCTTTGATTTTGCAAATTTAATTAGGGAAGATGTGAACTGATTTGGTGGAATTTTATACCATTAATATTGGCATTTCTTGTGCTATGCCTCTATGCATACGTAGCCTTGGGTTGATAATTAAGCATTCAAGGAGTTTGTTGAATTGCAACTCCAACACCCAACACTTTATTCCAGTAAAGTCTACATATTTAGCTAATGATATAACACAAGCCTTCATCAGAGATGTAGTGAGGTTTCATTATGTACCAAAGAAAATTGTGTCATATAGTGATGCCAAGTTCACTTCTAGATTATGGAAGAGTTATTTGCAGGTTTGGGTATAAAGTTGGCCTTTAACACAAATTTTCATCTGCAGGCATATGTACATACAAAAAGGGTGTTGTAGCAACTACAACCACCCTCCAAACTTTTTCCTTAGCTTCGTTTTGGAACCTCCCTACCAACCATCCTCAACAACATGTCTTACATCGTCAAGCATATAGGCTTCAGTTGTTTCTCAGTGTTTTGTTAGCTTGTGCATGTTATTTTGTTTCACTCCCCTCATAGACTGTCTTTCCAAACTTAGACCATGTGTTGGCCAAGCAACTCCCCCAAAAAATTGTACAATTTTGGAGGGGAACCTTCCCTCCCTCCAGAAATTGCACAAATCATTTTGCCGCCTGCTAATCTCAATGATTTCACAATGCTTCCTGTCAAGTTTCCTGTGAAAAATTGTGCAATTCAACCCAGGACAACTAGTCAGCCCAAGAATTGCACAATTTCGGGAGATAGTCATATGTTCCTCCTAGAAATTGCATAATCCCTCTGGGACAACCATCTCTTCTTAGCCCAGAAACTGAACAAATCCATCTCCCAAGCTTGCAGAATACTACATGTGCCCTCAGGTCGACTAGTCCCCTTCAAGATTGAGCTATCTTGATTTGCATGGATGGTCCACTCTTCTCGAAATACAAAGTTCCAACATGCGAAAGGCATCCTTAGATCTATGGAACTATTCACAGAAGTTGGAGGTTATAGGAAAAGATTGTTTTATAAAACTCCTGCCAAGTGTTGCCTTTTCCTAGATTTGTGGCATGCACATCATAACCTCGATCTTATGAAAATTCATCAACCAAACGTTGCAGAGCTCATTGCTCACATCAACCTTGTAGCTCTGACATCCCACATCGCGTCTAGGAGTTGTTGGAACTGTCAACTAGGTTTTTTCAGGGTAAGCCCTCTTTTCATGTCTTGCACTGTGTTTCTACCGCTTTTTGTGTTTCTCTTTGTGTGAGTTTTTTCTGCTTGATTTTAGTGAGTGCTTACTATCATTTTGATGTATGTTAGCTTGTAGATGCATCGTTTCAATTTTTTGTGCACTGATGGTCGCCATTGCGGCGAATCTCTTCACACACATGCATGCTTTCCTGTTTTAGGAATCTTTCGCTTAATGTTTGCATGTATCATCATTCACTCTTCTTTACACTCAACACCATGCATTCAAACTTCTCATGTTTTTGGTCACCCATCAGCATGCCTAGGCTACCTTGGCCTAGACCTTGCCTTTCCCAGCTAGCATTGCGCATTTCTAGAAGCGAAGACTCTGCCCTCCCTCTAGAAATTGTGCAATTCTGGCTCAGCAATGACCTCCAGGCTTGCATTGCACAATTCTAGGTGTTAGGATATTCCGACACATAGGAAATAGTTAAGTATAACTTGGTCTAGTGTAGAGGTAGGTAAAGTGTGTTTATTTACTATGTACATTTGTAACTTACAATCTGACGGTCACGATATGTTCTAGACATGAAGTAATCCAACGGTTCATTCTCTCCTTGGTATTACCGACACTTGATTAGTGTCTTAACACCCGATCAGTCCATGATATCTATTTAAAGAGCATGGGGAATCATTTGTAGGGTGATCGTTCATGAGAGAATCTTATGTAAATTTTATTTCTTTTATTAATAAATTTCCTGAAGTGACCATGTTGGCTCATGCCGTAGACTGCTTCCCTCTTTGAGGGTTTTAACAACATCAAGAATATTGGTGTATTGACCTGTGATATGTTTGTGAGCAGTGTCCTTTGGTGTTATCTCTAAGGAAGTTACCTTGTAAATTCATACATGGTATCAGAGCTATTTGAGGGCTACATCTGTTGGTGATCGAAATCTCAAGCCAGTACAACTGCATCCAACTGTTGTTTCCTAAATCTACTATTTCTGACTGCTTTCAAGCCAAGAGGACTACTCTAGCGTGTTAGGAGCATCTGTTCCAGTGAAGAACCCCTTTCATTTCATGCGAATAGGTTTTCGGTAGCTCTAGCTATGTCATTTTTAAGATCTGGAGATATATAGTCTTTATTTGTAGTTCTAGCTATTCGTCTCTCTATTTATTTCGACTTATTTAGCTCTCTATTTTTTATTACCAGATCTATACCTCATTTCCATATTTTCTTTGCCCCATGACTCTATGCAATCTGGGAAAATCAGAAATAGAAAGGAAGTATTTTACTCATGAGTATGCACTTTTCCACCACACCTTAGTGTGATCTCGGAAAATTAGAAACATTGAGGAAACTATTAAGTTTCTGGCTAAAGCTAACTTCAAGGCATAAGGCTTGTTTTTTCTGTATGTCCATGTTGGATTTTGTGGTTTTTTTTTTTGTAGGAAAAAAGGAAATTTTTCAAGTAAGCACACACCCCAAAGCTTCAATCACTGGACCAAGAAAAAAAAAAAACCTTCATCTTTTCCAAAAATTACTAACCTTTTAAACTAGCTCACTTGGTCTAAAGTTACTTTATAAGAATAGAGGTCTTGAGTT